>PVJI01003849.1:0-117539 GCA_004026765.1 Micronycteris hirsuta | reverse complement strand
TTTTATAAAATAAAGTTTTATTGGAACACAGTTAGTCCTTTAAGTATTGACTATGGTTCCTTTCATGCAACACAGGCAGAGTTTAGAAGCTGGGACAGAGATCATGTGGTCCACAGAGCTAAAAATATTCACTCTCCAGCCCTTTCCAAAAAAACCTGGCCAACTTTACATTATGGGAATTTGTAAGTAAGCTAAGGCATATAATGCAAGAAAAAGAAAACTATGAAAAGCTTCAGACAAAACAAAAATGGTGTACAAGAAGAAGTACATAATCCTAGCACATTAAGAGAAATGTAAATGGTTGATTGACTTTTGCCTTTAGAATCAACTCATACGTGAAGTATGAAGACTCTTTATGGCTTCAGAACAGTTAAATACTATCAACCCTGAAGATCTAAAGTTAAACATAGAGATGCAGATGGCAGGGATGGGGAGGCACCAATGGGCACCACTCCCACAGTCCCACCACAGCAGAGCCTGGAGCTCGGGCCACGGGACGCTGAGCAGAGAATACAGGAGGGAGGGGCACAGTGCACATATTGTCACCATGGGGTGGGGAAGGGGTGACAGGAGCTGTCAGGTCCTGCTTCAAGTGTGCACACCCAGAAATGGCAATTACTTTGTATCGTCTGCAGATGAGGAAGTCACTTAAGCTGAACCTGGAAGCAGAGACAATTACAGAAATGGGGAAAGCGGCTGCTCTGGGGAGTGGGCCAGGCAGCGGGAGAGAGGGCTGTTGCGTCGCCACATTCCGCACTATTTATTGTACATGTATTACTTCAACAAACATTTTAATATTAAAAATAATTCATGGAAAATGTGGACCATGGCGAAAGACTCCATCCCACTGTCTCCTTGAGCCCCAGCTGGTAGCCGGTGTTTCTCCTTCCCTCTTTTTCTGCATGTCTGCCCTTTCAGTGGTGATCGGTGCACAAAAACATTTACGTCTTTTAGTTAACACAGAGCTTTACATCTTTTAGTTAAACATGCTATGAACAGACAAGCCTGAGCATCTTCCTTCCACAAACACAGTGCGTGTTCATACCTTCCAACTCTGCAAACGGCTGGGAAGCTGTGTGTGGAGTCGAGTGATTCCTCGGAAGCAAAATGCAGCTGGGATGCTTTCCGCTCGCTATCTCTCACGGGGCGGTCATCTAGGGAGAAAACACCACCGAGAAACTAGCAAGTGACACCACAAAGCAGGCGCACCTCCTGGCATCCCCTCAATACCCTGCAGCACGCTACACATGACCAGGGCTGCCGGCACTTGTTCCGGATCTTCTGTCCCCTCTGGACTGACCCTGCCACAGTGTCCTGCATCAGCGCTGACAGACCCAATAAAGGGAGGCTGGGCTCTGGTGGCTACACTCGGTTTCTGAGCGATGCTGAGTGCTGACTCCAAAAGAGCCACCCTGCTCCCACAAAGCTCACACCTCCGACCACGCTGGGGGCAGGCTGCTGCTGCAGGAAGAGAAGCACACACCCAGGTTCCCACACAGGCCTCCCTTCTTCGTCTCCTCCCTTTTTTTATCCTAACCTGAGGATATATTTGATTTTAGAGAGAGAGGAAGGGAGAGAGAAACATTGATGTGAGAGAAAAACATCAAGTTTTTCTTGATGTTCAAGTTGCCTCCCATACGTGCCCTGACTGGGGATCAAACCACAACCTAGGTACGTGCCCTGACCAGGGATCGAACCCGTAACCTTCTGGTGTATGAGATGATGCTCCGACCAACTGAGTGACCTGGCCAGGCCTGGGCTTCCTTCTTTTAATGTACGTTTTGGGTGCTGCACGTGGTTCTCAAACCATACTGAACACACCCGAGAACCTCCATGGGTGAGAACCCTAACCCGCTCCAAAGACATCCTAGGTGTGCATTTATGCCTAGCACATGCGTCCTTAGATCCTTGAGACTGGGAAATAGAGAGGTAAGTTTAAGCTGTCCTCTGGCGCCCTGGGCCTCAGAGGCCCCTACTAAGCAACTTCCAGACTTTCCTCAGGAAATACTGAAGATGAGGTGATTCAAATGCTGGAAAGTTAGTGCTGTGGAACTTGCAACATATTTGAGCACAGAAGTAACATTACAAAAGGTGGTTAAGTTCCTAACCTGCCCTCCAAAGAGCACTTAACCTGTGACAAAACCCAAAAGTACACGATTGCCATTAAGAAATGAGTAAATGAGTCACCGTCAAAGCAGAAAAACAAAGGAACTGTGAAAACCATCCTCAAGTGCGTCTGCAACTTGGGGGGTACTCCTTGAGACACAACTGCCTTCCTAATCCTGCTCCTGTCCTGTCCTCAGTGACCTCCTGGCGGCTGATCTTCCCACATTCCCCCAAACATGGCACCTGCTCTCACGGCATGGACACTCCTTGTGCTCATGACGTAAAACTCTATTCACTGAGCCTTAACTTCACTTTTTTAAAAAATCCTCACTCAAGGACATTTTTTCATTGCTTTTTAGAGAGGAAGGGAGAGAGAAACAGTGATGTGAGAGAGAAACATCGACTGATTGCTTCCTGTACACACACAGACCATGAATTAAACTCACGAACTAGTATTATGTGCCTTGACCAGGAATCGAACCTGTGACCTTCAATTATGGGATAATGTTCCAACCAAGCCACACACAGGCCAGGGCTGAGCTTTAACTTCACTTTTGAGTCAGTTCCAAATCCCTTATTCTAAGAATATCTCTCTGGACTATTCCACTATAAATTCAAACTCAATATGGCTAAAACCAAATGCAAAACTCATTCTCCCCAAAACTACACTCTCTCCTTATTACCAAACAGGTGGGATTTGGCCGCCTGCTGCCGTAAATACACAAGTATAACACAGTCATTGGTGGGGAAGGAAAAAAGTTTTTATTAACAGGTTGCCTAATTTGGGGGACCAAGAGGCTCCCCTGTTACAAGCCATTCTCTTCTGCAAAACATAGAAATCCCCTTGTTCCTTAAAAGACTGAAATCCAAATCCACGCCCAGAGATTTCTCCCCACCCCCATTCTTATCCGTCCTTTTGGAGCCCAGGGCTGCTATGGACTCCAGCTCCAGGCTCGCTCGTGCTCATTCGCCCGCGCTCTCTCTCTCTGGAGTGTACCCTGTGGAGTTGAGGTCTCCATTGCCCCACCACAGCCTCTTCCTTCTCCCCAGGCGGGGGGCGCCTGCCAGATCACTGCAGCTGGTTGTGGGAGGGGCTCCGGCCTGACAGCCCCAGGGCTGGGGAATGTTCCATGCATCCATGCGCTGCTCTCAGAGCCAGAGACTGGGAGCGGTCTGGAACCCGGTGAGGGGCCGCAGTGTCGGGTACGGGACTCTGCCTCTGGGAGCTGGCCCCCAACTGTGTAAGGGGAATGCAAAAGCGGGCAAGTCTCTCTGCGCCCTCCATTTGAAACCTTCCCCCCAAGTCCTGTGTGCTGTGGGAGTGTCCAAATTCCCAGCCAACTCAAGCCACTCATGTCAGCCTGCACAGTGTCTCTGTCCCTCCCTCCTCCCACCACCCGATCCAGAAGTGGGTGGGAGGGTTTCTAGCCACGTGCAGGGGCACAGCGTCTCTGCCCAGGATGGGGCATCGCTGTGCTCACCTTCATGATGTGTGTGTGTTGACCTTTTCAGTGATGCACGCTCTGTGCAAGCTGTGTCATGAGCCATGTTAGTTATTTACCCTTCCCTGGGGTATGGAAGCCTGTCTGGCGGTTTCACTTGTGATTTCAATCCCCCGCCTTCGGCACTTCCCGACCCCGCTTGGGCGTCCCTCCCCTCTGCCCAGTGATCTGGCCAGACCTCCCTGTTACATCCTGACTTCGCAGCATTCTCCCAGATCTCACAATGCCCAGGCCCATATACATTGCCTGCTCTGCCCCTGGACCCCACTTCTATTCCACAGCCCCCCAGGTTGCCCTTGACAGCCCACTGTTGTTCTCTGCACCCTTCCAGAGCCATTAGTCATTCTCTTGGAACCAACGACTGAGCGCCCAGTCTTACTGTACAGTCTGCTAGAGAGGTGGGCCATGAGTCCTGCAAGGACTGTGACTTTCAATCACGTTCCTTTTTGTGTCTGGAAATATCTTTCCCACGTGGAAAGACTCTCATACCCATTCTCTATACAAACATTGTAAGGTTCTGAATCTAACGCTTGTATGACAAAAGAAAAGTAATGACTTAAGACATGGCCCCAGGGGCCATGCACAGAAGCGGGGCACCGGAAGTTCAAAAATGTGCCCCAAAGCAGTTAGAAAGTGAAGGCAGAGTGAGAACGAGCAGTCCAGCCCATGCCTGTGCTCTTGGCCTCCCCAACAATTATCTGTGGCCATGGGCTCCCTGTCACCTTGCCAGGCAGCTCTCCGACAAAGCCCATCCTGTGACACAGGGACTCATGCCAAAAGAGCAGAAAGCAACCTCCTTTTTCAGAAAAACCAGCAGTGTGACCTGTCCAACGCACCAAACACTAGTCGGGGCCCCACTGAACAGGGTGTGAGCACGCCGCGCCCACCTAGCTGCCTGAGCTTCGGGAGCATGTGCACGACAAAGAGGCGGTAATCGGCCTCGTTCTTCACCACGGGGTTCAGTCGGAAGTCCACGTCCGTGAGCTCGGTCAGGCAATGGAGCCGGAGCACTTCCGCCAGCGAGGAGATGCAGTTGTAGTAGAGGTTGAGGCTTTCCAGTGCAGCCAGGTACTGAATACCCTGTGAACACGACAAAGTGCTACATGAGCTCATGCTGTGCAAGCACAGAGTAAAAAGGGCCATCAGGGCCGACCGACCAACCAACTTAACCAATGCACCAGTAATGATAACATACTGTTTCACAGGTAGAGAATAAGGATGAGATGTGTTCTCGTCTACCAACTTCTGCCCTGCACACAGCGATATGACTGTTCAGGGAAGTTCGCCACAGTTGTGACCACTGAGGACAGCACGTTCTCGGCATGGGCCAAGCTAAGCGAGTTACACAGTTTCACTCTGTGGTACACAACCCCACAGGGTAAGCCCTGCCACTGTTCCCATTTCACAGAGGAGAAAACTCAGGCTCGGAAGGGTTGAGAGATGAGCCGGCACTGGGTGCAGCCTGGACTGACACTCGGCTCTGACTCTGAGTAGACTCCTGACCCCCCACGTCAGGGGCGCTGAAACTCTCGTGTTCCTGGGCAGTGATGTCCTGCCTTTCTTTCACGAGAGAACCCCTGTCCATATAAGCCACTTGCCACCATCACCTGCCTGACTTCTCACTCACTCACTAGGACCCAGCCTCTGCTGTTAGGCCCACTGCAGCGAACCTGCACTTGGGGCCCGCGGCGACTCAGAGGCACACCATAAACGGAGGTGCAGCACGGAAAATGGATAAGGAAAAGTACAGCTGACAGAGGGATGGAGAGTCAGGGCACACACACAGGAATCTTCCGGGCTCAGTTTATTCCTTTACGGATACAACTGTCTTCACCAGAGTGCTACGACTTTTGGCGGTCGAAGTAGTTTCGAGATGTCACGGGACACGTAAGCAACCGAGCACACACAGTAAATGCAGGGAAACAACCCTGCTCTCACATCATCAAGTGCACGGTGCACAAGTGTTATAGGCATAGTTACAAAACAGAGTTCGTTGCTAATTATAAATGTACTTCCTATTACTGCTGTTGATAGCAATCAATTCTCTTTTAAGAAACAAACCTAAAACTTACCTCTAGACTAACCAAGGAGTTACGTGAGAGATCTAAAGATTTTAGACCTGTTAAATTCATCAAAGAATTTCCTAGGTGAGTAATCTTTTCTTGGTAGGTTCCAGGAATAGATAATGACCGAAGTTCAGCTAGGAATAGAAAATTATGAGATATTAACCTTATTTTTAAATTGAAAATAAATTGTCATAAAAGCAAGATATCATAATCTCAAGAACTGCACTTAAAAGTTTAGCTTATGTTCACCTCCAAAACGTCTGTGAACCCATGCCTGCTCCTCATCCCACTGCCTCCCTGTCCAGCACGCGCTGTCACCAGGAGTGTCCTGCTGTTTGGGCTCCTGCTCCCACTCCCTCCCGGGGTTCACCCCACTGCCAGTGCAGCCTCCATGCAGGGATCACTACGTGGCTGACCGGGCCGCTCCATGCCTGTTACCCCTGACAGCAAACCGCATGCTCCATGCATGGTGTGCTTCTGCACGGCATACCCAATAGGAGTCATTAAATAAATGTCACCACAAAAACCGGTTTCTGTAGTCAAAAAGACTTTTGGGTCTACATGCATCAACACTTTCCCAGTGATACTTATGGTTTAAAACACATCTTCACTGCCCTGGCTGGTGTAGCTCAGTGGATTGAGCGCGGGCTGGGAACCAAAGGGTCCTGGGTTTGATTCCCAGTCAGGGCACATGCCTAGGTTGCAGACCAGGTCCCCCATGAGGGCCATGTGAGAGGCAACCATACATTGCTGTGTCTCTCCCTCTCTGTCTCCCTCCCTTCCCCTCTCTCTAAAAAAAACAAACAAACAAACAAAAAAAAACCCCAAAAAACACATCTTCATTAAAGAAACTGGTTTGCAGGTTTTCAGCACCAGACAAGACAGGGTAGACACATTTCACCCGAATTCTCCCAATTTGTTGTCCTAAAACCCCAGGACAATACAGAAAACAAACACCAGACGACTCTGAGGGGTGGGGAACAGAAGGCCAGCTACCTAGGGACCTCAAAAAATGGTCAAACAATCATACATCATGATCAAGTGGGGTTTACTGCTGGGAGGCAAGGTTGGTATAATACCCACAAGTTGGCTAATGTGATAAACCACATAAACAAAATGAGGATAAAAATCATATGATCGTATCAACAGACGCAGAAAAAGCATTTGACAAAATCCAGCACTACGTATGATAAAAATCTCAGCAAAGTGAGAATAGAGAGAACATACCTCAAAATACTAAAACCCATATATGGCAGACCTACAGCCAACAAAATACTGAATGAGGAAAAAACTAAGTGTTTCCCTTAGGGTAGAAACAAGACAGGGATGGCTACTTTGACCACTCTAATTCAGCATAGTACTGGACGGAAGTCCTGGCCACAGCAATCAGAGGAGAAGAAATAAAAAGCATTCAAACTGGAAAGGAAGAAGCAAAACTGTCATTATTTGTAGATGACACAATATCGTATACCAAGAACTCTAAAGATTCCACACATACAAAAAAATACTAGAACTGATAAATAAATTCAGTAAAGTAGCAGGATAAAAAATAAATACTCAGAAATCAGTTGCATTTTTTTATCCTCACCTGAGGATATGTTTATTGATTTTAGAGAGAGAGGGAGGGGGAGTGGAGCAGAGAGAGAGAAAGAGAAACACTGATGTGAGGGAGAAATACCGATCAGTTGCCTGCCGTACAGCTAAGTATGTGCCCTGACTGGGGATGGAATCCGCAACCATTTGGTATATGGGATGACGCTCCAACCAACTGAGCAACCTGGCCAGGACAGTTCCATTTTTATACACCAATAATGAACTATCAGAAACAGAAACTAAAAAAAGCAATCACATTTACAAATGCATCAAAAAACAAAATAGAAAACCTAGGAATAAATTTAACCAAGAAAGTAAAAGGCATGTCCTTGGCAAATTATGACACATTGAAGAAATTGCAAAGATACAAATAAATGGAAGCATGTACTCTGCTCATGGATAGAAAGAATTAACATCGTTAAAATGTCCATACTACCCAAAGCAATCTATAGATTCAACGCAATTCCTATATCAAAAGACCAATGGTGTCTTTCACAGAACTAGAACAAATAACCCAAAAATGTATATGGAATCACAGAAAACCCCCAAACGGCCATAACAATCTTGAGAAAGAAGAAAAAAGTTGGAAGTATTATGCTACCTGGTATCAAACTAGACTATAAGGACATAGTAGTCAAAACAGCATGGCGCTGGCGTAAGAACAAGCACATAGACCAGTGGAATTGAATAGAGAGCCCAGAAATAAACCCACACCTATATGGTCAATTATTATTTGACAAGGTAGGCAAGAACATATAATGGAGTAAAGGCAGTCTATTCAATAAATGGTGTTGAGAAAATTGGCGTTGATACAGGCAAAGAAAATGAAACTAGACCACCTTCTTACACCATTTACAAGAATAAACTCAAAATGTACTAAAGACTCAATGTAAGACTCAAAACCATAAAACTCCTAGAAGAAAACGTAGGCAGTAAAATCTGACATCTCTCTTAGCAGTGCATTTTCTGCTATATCTTCTCAGGCAAGAAACAAAAGAAAAAATTGACAAATGGGACTACATCAAACTAAACTATTTTTACAAAGCAAAAGAAACCATCAATGAAGCAAAAAGACAACCTACTGAATGGGAGAACATATTCACCAATGATATATCCAATAAGGGATTAATATCCAAAATTTATAAAGATCTCATACAACTCAACACCAAAAAAACAAACCAAAACAAAACAAAATCCAATTTAAAAAATGGGCAGAGGACTTGAGTAGACACTTCTCCAAAGCCAACAGACATATGAAAAGATGCTCAACATCACTAATTGATGCGGACTCCGGCCCGCAGCGTCCACGGCGTTATGGATGAGAATAAGTCTACCAAGACACGGCCTGCCTGGGGAGGAGAGGTGGCCACCTCTCAAAGGAGAAGGGCCAGGAAACTGTTCCTCAATGGGCTTTTATTGGGTTTGATTTGCATAGGAATACAGGGCGTATATGTAAAGCCCATCAGTCATTGTCAGGCAGTAATGATCAAACAATAGATAACTTTCAAAGAACTCTGAGGGCTTCTTTTGAGTCAGGGTCAGATAGCTAAGGGGCCAAAAAACTTTGGGTAACAAACTCATTTCATGCTTGGACCCTTTAAATTGAGGGTATTAGCAAAGCAGGTTTCATGGGTTTTTGCATTCATTCCTCCTGAGGCCTGACCTCCCAAGGGAACCTGCCCTTTCCAGCACAGGGCTGCACCCGCCTCCAGCACTGTTTCAGGCCTAAATCGGGCAGGGGATGTAAGGCAGTCCTGAGATTAGGAGACTTCTTGCAGACAGTATTGGCTAACTGGTCATCAGCCAGGGCCCAAGCAGGGTGGTGAAAGGGGACAGAGGCGGTGCCCCTACAAGGAAGATACTCAGGCTATGTGAAAGTCAAGGGATGAGGGCCCATCACCCCCTTTTTCTATAGCCCCCCAAGTCCTTCCCTGAGGGCCCCTTCGGGACCATGCCTGTAAACTTTGTCTCCTAAGTGGTTTATGGTCCCAAGATCTTTTTACTCAGCCTTAGCCACGAGGGGTTGCAGTTTCTGAAACCGGGCAGGGCAGTTCCCATAATCATCAGAGAAATGCAAATTAAAACCACAGTGAGATACCACCTCAAACCTGTCAGAATAGCCATCATCAATAAATCAACAAACAAGTGCTGGCGAGGATGTGGAGGAAAGGGAACCTTCGTGCACCATTGGTGGGAACACAGACTGGTGCAGCCACTGTGGAATACAGTACAGAAGATACTCAAAAAATTAAAAATGGAACTGTCTTATGACCCAGTGATTCTGTAACAGGGTGCAGCCAAGAGGGGGCCCCAAACAGGGATTTGTAATGGGGTCCAGAACTCAAGGTGTCCAGGAAATATTAGAAAAAAAAATATATAGGATGTCCTCACCCCCATAAGTCTGAGCTGGGGACATGGAGCAGGGCCATTCAGAGCTGTTTTGTATAGCAACAGCTTTGCAGCTAACCTCAGGCATGGTCATTTAACATATCTGTGACCTTTAACTGGTTTTATAGATATGTTAAATAGCTGTGGCCATGCTTTGAGCCAGGGCAGAAGTGACTTCCACCCAAGATGTAACTGGGAGGCAACTCCCCCTGGTTACAGCACCTGAGTGAAAGCTTAGAGATGATTGGCTCCATTCATAGGGCCACACTGCCCAGAGTTACCATGGCAGCCCACTAAAGCTGGAAGAACAGGGAATGCTGGCAGGTGTAACTGATTGTAGGAGTCCGAAATGGGCGAGGGGATTTAAACCCAGGCACCGCAGCTATGCCGAGGGGGGAAATCATGCAGTTTTGGTATAGTTAAGGGCCCCTAGGCTTGGGCGAGAGAGGACCACGTGGCTTAGGAAGCAGGAGAGACTTTGCTAGGAAGAAAAGGAGTGAAAGGACTCTTGCTGGCGGGCCATGAGAAGGTGACACGCAGGCTGGATTAACTGGAGGTTGCCGCAGCGACACACCTGACTCACGGACTTCTACTTCTTTTCCTGAGATACGGTACCCCGGACTAGGCAAGGGGATAAGGAAGAACTGTGTGCATTTGTAGGTATTCTAAAGAACTCTAGTATTTTACAGAAGATATTAAGTCATTACCCTAAGTCTGTATAACTTTAAAAAAAATAATTCCTTTCCTTTTCACCAGTCTCTGGCATTGAGAGATGTCTTTCCTCTGGCGGCGAGCAAAGCGAACCTAGTACGGGGTGGGGGGCCCTGGGAGCATAAAGGGGGGGTCCTTTTGGTAACAGTGTGTCATTTACCGCCCCAGGTCTGTTCTGTAACAATTCCACTTCTGGGTATATATCCAAAGAAACCCCAAACCCTAATTTGAAAGAATATATGCACCCCTATGTTCGTTGTTGCACTATTTACAATAGCCAACACATGTAAGCAACCCGGGTGCCCATTAATAGACGAGTGTTTAAAAAAGCTGCAGCACATGCAGGGGTTGGCAAAAGTAGGTTTACAGTTGTAACATTCTTTTGAGTTAATAAAGCTATTGTAATAATCATAATCTGCATATCTCTTTCCATGTGAACTGTAAACCTACTTCTGCCCACCCCATATACATAGTGGAATATTACCCAGCCATAAAAAAGAACAAAAATCTTAACATCTGTGACAGCATGGATGAACCCAAAGATTATTATGCTAAGTGAAATAAGTCAGTCAAAGAAAGACAAATACCACATGATTTCACTTACATGTGGAAACTAAGGAACAAAATAAACAAGATTGAAACAGACTCATAGATACAAAAAACAGAGCAATGTTTGCTGCAGGGGAGGGATTTGAGGGACTGGGTGTAAAAGGCGAAGGGAATAAGCACAAATTGGTAGTTCTAAAACAGTCACAGGATATAAAGTACAGGATAGGGAAAACAGTCAATAATAATGTAATAACTAAGTATGGTGCCAGGTGGGTACTGGAAATATCCAGGGGAGCACTTTGTAGAGTATATGATTATCTGACCACTGTGCTGTACAGATAAAACTGATACAAAATAATATTGAATGTAAACTGTACTGAAAAAAAAAAAGAAAGAAAGAAAAGAAAATGGTCAAGCAATGAGTGCCCTGGGTAGGTTTGGGTGTTTTTGTTTTGTCTCCTATACATCCCAATCTGAGTGCCAAAGAAGCTGTCAACTCAGAAGCGCCAGTGGAAACCAACCAAAAAATGCATCAGCCCCACACCAAGGAGGAAAAAATGCACCTGGTACACCTGGCCTTGCCCAGTGGGCCCTGACTTCTCTCCCGGCCTGGCTGTAATCCTGGCTGTAATGAGGTGGCCTGCAGGCTTCTGCAGAGGCCGTGTGCGTGACAGGAGCCTGGCTACCGCCCCGGCAGCAAGGCAGCACCCAGTCGGTGCCAGCACTGAGTAATGAGATCTAAACAGAAAGCAGAGTCTCACCACTTAAGGTCCTAAATGTCCACGACACAACGAAAAACTACCAAGCATTAGTAACATCTCAATTTGAATGAGAAAACAATACACACGATCGCTGAGATGACAGAAGTCAGAATTATCTAACAAAAATTTTAAAACAATTATAAAAATAATTCAGTGAGCAATTACAAACACTCCTGGAACAAATGAAAATATAGGAACTCATGGCAAAAAAAACACTATAAAAAAGAAACGAGAAAATTCAGAAATGAAACATAGCTGAAACAAAAAGAAATCACAGGAGTGGCTCAATAACAGAATGGAGATGACAGAGGAAAAAATTCTAAGTGTGAATGGAAAGACAGACAGGCCAAAATTATCCTATCTAAGCACTGGAGAGAACATAGGCTTAAAAGGCATTACCCATAGAGGAAAAATAACTCATGTAGCAGGGAATTACTCTTCAGAAACCACAAAGGCCTGAAGGAAGTGATACCACATTTTTCAAATGACAAAAGAAAAGAACTTTCAACCCAGAAATCTATATCTACTAAAAGCAGCCTTTAGGACTTCCGACAAAATATTCTCAGATAAAGAATCACTAAGAGAATGTGTCACCAGCACACCTACCCTATGATAACTGCTTTAAAAAAAGTTCTTTCAACATAAAGATACAAGAAAGAAGAAAAAAATAAGGGAATAGATAAACATGTGGGTAGATACGTTTCCTTCTGAGTTAGTTAAAATGTTAGATGACTGTACTATCATTAATATAGCTCTCAAAGTATGTACAGGAAATATTTAAAACAACTAAAATATAAAGGGGGGATGGGATGGTAATGAAACCTAAGTGATGGCAATATCAACCTGAGCTGATATCAACCTGAGCTGATAAAATGTCCACACAAGTAGACTGTAATTTGTAATGCAACCACTAAAAAAGCTATATAAAGAGATATGCTCAAAAATAGAAAAGATAAATCAGAGTGGAAAACTAAAAAATATTCAAGTAAACCACAGGAAGGCAGGAAAAAAGAAACCAAACCAAAAACAAAAAGAACAAACAGAAAACAAAGAATAAAATGGCATACTTAAGCCCTACAATGTTGACCATTACATTAAGTGTAAATGGTCTAAATACACTACAAAAGACAGAGATTGGCAATGTATTAAAGTGAACGAAATATACACTGTCTACAAGAAACCAATTTCATATAATGATATAGGCAGGTTAAAAGATCAAAAAGTGAATAGATAGGGAAAGATATGCCCTGCAAACCAAAGTAAAGCTGCAGCGGCTACACTAATATCTGATAACACAGACGTCTCAATAAGAAAATTATCAGGGTCAAGAGGAACAACACTACATATGCTCCAACAAGAAGACACAAAAATCCTAAATATATGCGACAAATAGCACAGCCTGAAAATACGTGAAGTGGAAGGAGAAACACAAAATTCACAATTACATTGCAATAGTTAGGTCCCCCATCTCATCTCCTCCCACCTCCCACCCCCACATCTTCCCCATAACGGCCCCCTACCCAGCCCTCCACCCCTCACCCTCCCCTTTGCACCGCCCCCTCCCACCCGCACCCCGGTACTCCCACCCGCACCCCGGTACTCCCACCCCATCACCTCCCAGGCCTGTGATCGTTCGGGACCGCTCGGTCCATGTGCCGGCGCTTCTGGTCTGACCCTCTGGCGGGAAGCTCGCGCCCCCAGCCAGGGTCCCCCGCCCGCTGGCCACGCACCCAAGTCGTGGTGAGGCGCCAGGCCGCTCTTCTCCCGGATCTTGTCCTCACACAGCACCAGCAACGGACCCACTGGCGCCATGCTTTCAAACGGCGAGCCTCTAAGCCCGCGCCTGCGCAGATTGGTATCCGAGGGCCGCACCAGGTGGGGCTTAGGGCGGGGTCGGGGCCGGGATGGGAGGGGGGGCAGGGCGGGGACTCCAAGTGGGCGGGGCCAGAAGCACGGACCCAGCCGAAAAGGCGGGGCCGAGGACCTAAGGCAGTGAGGAAATGGCCAGGCCAGTGGGAACAGGTAACCTGGGGGCTGCGGACCTCCGGCCGCAGGGTTGGGCTGAGTTGCCCCAGACCTAGGGCGCTGGGCGACCCCGGCCTGCTCTTCCCACGCTGTCCCTGAGATGCTGCCGCTTCCTGGGCGCAGTGCCCTCCCCGGGTAAGACGCTTGCCGGTAGGGACGCCGCTTCACCTGGTGACCGGCTCCATGTAGAGACCAGTCCCACCTAGTGACCCGCCCCAAGGTGAGGACCCCGTCGGCCCCCAGCGTTGCCCACATCCTGGGCTAAATCCCCGCACGTGGAGTCGCAATTCTCTCCCTCCATAGTCACTCCACCCACGGGGGCCAGTCCTCATCCGTCCCGGTTCTCCCCTTCCCGGGGATCTCCGGTGTCCGATCTTACTGGTCACCCTCTGACCAGAAGGTTCGTTGCGTGTCTGTTCCTCTGGGTCCTTTATGGGGAGTTGTGAGGAGCCCTTAAGATCTGCAGGATTTAGGGAACACCTCATTCCGAGTCTGAATCTGCCCCACCCAGCCGGTGCCCTGGGTGCCCCTCCTTACCCCCACCCCCGTCCTGGTGTCTGGGGGCGCCCCTGCTACCCCTTATCCCCAGATTTAATCAGCTTGTTAGTATGGTCCTACGGCATGTCACAGCCTGGGTGGTGGAGGCATAGAGGGTGGGTGGGGTACAGGGTGTGTTATGCAGGGTGCCCCCTCTCTGAACTTCAAACCTGGCACACAGGCCTCCTCCTTGGGCACCTGTGCAGAGTCATTCACTGAGACTGTAGAACGCTCAGTAACACTGGGTGAAGATTGTCCTGTAACACAATCTGTCCTGAGACCGTTCCCTAATCCCCTTCCTACAAAACTGGAGGGCTTCCAGCACATCCCAGGCTTCTGTGGAGTGGAACTTTGAAATAATGAACAGACTTAGAAGTAGTGAACAAATATCCTTGCTTTTCAGAAGCAAACAAAGGCAGACAAAAGGCTTCTGTCGGTTACAACCCAAGACAAGTAGCTTGTCAGACACAACCCACACTACAAACACCAGCTGCTTCCTCCTGCCTGCGGTCACCTCAGGTCAGGTGGCCCGGTCTTTGAGGCTGAGCTGTGGAGAACAGACCCTGCACATGTCCTGTGGGACAGCACCACAGTGTTTCTAATGTCACAGAAGTGCCAAAGAAAACTTTGAAAAATCATGTTTTCTGTTACTGAAGTATTGCATACTCATTGTGGAAAAGGCAATTCGGAGGAAAACAAAGATCAAACATTTTACCACACAGAGATAACCAGTGTTAACACCTTCACGCGTGTCCTTCGGGGAAGTCTTCTGAGCCCGTGTGTATTTAACAGTGGCGAGATGATGCTGAGCGTGCTCATAGATACACATTGGGTTTGCTAAAAAGTCCTTTTGGTTTTTTTTTCCGTACGATGCTCTAGTAGCGCTTAGTTGTCTTTAACTTCATTTGAAACAATTCTGTTAGACTGTATTGTGACAGCTGTCATATATCAGTGTGCATTTAAAGAGAACATCAAAATTGGTGAATTTCTGTGTAGCCATTTTAATATTGAAGATGGAAGAAACTACATACGTTTTTTGGCATATTATGCTTTATTATTTCAAGAAAGGTAAAAACACAAGTGAAACATAAAAAAAGATTTATGCAGTGTATGGGGAAGGTGCTGTGACTGATCAAATGTGTCAAAAGTGGTTTGCAAAGTTTTGTACTAGAGATTTCTCACTGGATGATACTCTATGGTTGGGTAGACCAGTTGAAGTTGATAGTGATCAAACTCAGACATTAATGAACAACAATTGACGTTATATCACGTGGGAGATAGCTGACATACTCAAAATATCCAAATTAATAAAGTCATTAGTGAAAATGAAAACCGTATTTCTTATTTTACAGGAAAAGCTAAACAGACCTTTTGGCCAACCCAATTTTTTTTGTTTTTTATGAACACTGTTACTAAATATTCTTCAACATCACTATTAAACATCATTTTTAAGGGTCACGTTAGATTATGAACTAAACCCAGATTTATTTAACCTGCTTCCACTTTTTTATGGTGACAAGTCTAGTGGGATGTTGTTTCGAAGTTCCTTTTGAGACGCCCTGGAGCGCGCCCGCAGTGGTAAAACGGGTTGGTTTCCTGCCTTCCCCAAGACTCTGGAGCTTATCCCAGGTCCTCAGAGCCAGAGCGGCTGAGGGGAACCTACATGCCCCTGAAACATCTTCGCTGCTGTGAACTGTCATCTCTGTGTCGTGAGAAAAGCCAGCACTGTTATTTTACCAATGAGGAAACCGAACAGTGGCCATCCGGGTGCGATTTGACTGAAAATTGGGGTAATATTAGAGCACAGCCTCACCTGTGCTTCTGCACCAGGCCCACAGAAGGCCAGGAGCTCCTGTGATCCTGAGTATGAACCACACCTACACCTTCCGTGTCCACTGACAACTCACACACGCACACATTCCTGAAGTAACATCAATGCACACTTTCGGGCAGCCTCTCAGCCAATCCGCCCAAATGCACACTTACACACATGAACTTCCGGGGCCGCACAGCCAGAGCTCCAACTCCGTGGGTCTTTCCCAGCCAAATGGCGGGATCTGCCCTTGGTCACCTGTGAGGCACCATTAAGCCCAAGTGCTCTGTGGGCTCACCGCCGCCCCAGAGGAAGTGGACACCGTGCAGATTCACCCAAAAGACTTGTCATCGATGGGCCTGTAGTTGGTGCTGCTCCTGAGTCTCTAGGAGCCGAGGTGGGAGGCAGGGGAGGGCCTCAGCCCAGGGAGATGTCCCTCTCCACCCTCCCTTCCCCCCACCAGCGCTTTCTCGTGGGAAGCATCTGACCAAGGACAGCTTTGCAGTGTTCATTTCATTCATAAATATTGAACAAAAGAGCCCTTTCCCTCACTGCATTTCTAACAGTAAAGATCAGTATTAATATTTGTGAGTTGTCAGTGTCATTTCTTTCAACTAATTTCTCTCTGAACTGTGGAATGAGATGGGGAAAAAGGCCCTTTCTGAGGCTGCTTTTAGGCAAACACCCTCAAGGGTGGGCTAGGGGCTCACAATATCATCTCAACATGGAACTGATCATTTTAACACGGGCTCTGGTCCTGCTTCTTCTGCCTTAACAAGACAGGGTGCTGCGTGAGTGCTGTCGGCTCACGGGGCGGCTGCTGTGGCCAGGAGGGAGTCCAGGTCTGAAGGCTCCCAAGTCTTTGCTTTATGTGGAAGCTTTCATTGCACATGATTCATGCCTCATCCCAGGATGGTCAGAATTAGTCGTGTAAGGCTTCCACCTGCAGGACCCACAGCTCTAGTGGCTTCCCCTCAGAGTTGGGGGCCCTGGTCCCTGGGGTCTCAGTAGTCCCCCGAGAGAGGAGGCACACACTCAGCCTGGAGATGGACCCTCATGAATCATCAGTACGATGGACGTCAGGACACAGCAGGGTCTGTGTGAAAGGGGATCAGAGCAGGAAGCGGTGGAGGGGCCTCCCTGTGGAGGGTGGAGGTTTCACCTGCGAGTGTAAACATTTTCATCTAGCTAAGGTATCAGTTAAGATGCAAGTAAAACTCAGCTAGAATGGGCTGCACAAGGACACACAGCTAAAACCCTCAAGGCAGGAAGGGTTCAGCTTTGCTGATCCCAAGTGAACTCAGTTCCCACAAGGCCTGATACGATTTCCTCCATCCGCATCCAGTGGAGACCCCCACAGCCCCACAAGTCTCCCGTCCCATCTGCCACCCCGCAGTCCACATGTTCCTGAGCCACCCTGCTTCGGGGGCGGGAAGCCTCAGTCATGGGAAGAGGAATAGAGGCCAGATGTTTCCTACAGTTGCCAGCACCTAAAAACCCGAGACTTCTCAAGGGAAATTATGACTTCCAGATCTTTTTGAACGTGCGGAGGTGTGACTACAAGGCCTGCGTTTCTGCATTCCATGATTCCATCTGGACAGGCCCTGCCAGCCCCTTGGGCATCTCACCCTGGAGTACAAGGACAGGTGTGCCCAGGCTTTCTGGGGCAGCCACCTCCAAGTGTTGGGCAGCTCTAGGACAAGTCCTGGAAAGTCCTGGCAAGTCCTGGCACATGGCCCCCCATAACCACTGTGTCTTTGCTCTGCTTGTGTACTTGGCATCTTCCAGGAGGGAGCTGCCCCTGTGCCTACCCCCTGGCCCTCATCCTTCCATCTGCGCATCTGCTTGCTAACAGGAAGAGGAGCAGGATCAAGGGCAGCCCTCAGGCATAGCCCCAGGGTCCCCAGCCCTTCCAAGGACAAGGCCTGCCTCTGTGGGGTCTGGGGATCTGCAGCCTGCTCTCACCTATACGGCTCTAGGGAGCACAGGGCTCAGGACCAGGTGGAGTGTGGCCTGGGGGGCACAAGGGCCCACCCAAAGCCCTGCCCCACCCTAGGTCAGCTAGCCCTAACTGCCCCTCAATACCTTGCTATCCACCTACACTGACTCTGCAGATCCTGGTATCACCCTGTCGGCTGCCAGCTCGTCATTCCTGTTGGTCTCGGAGCCATTACGTGGCAGAGCTCAGTGAGCACAGGGAGAGGCCACACACTGACACCTTTTGTGGCTGGTTGATTACATCCTCATTAAAGTGGGCAGCATGGAGGGTGGGAACACTCAGACTGAGCAGCACAGCCAGAAGCAGAGATGGCTGTCAGTGGGGCAGCCTGGCCCATGAACAAGCAGGGGTGCAATCCTTGCTGCCTCAGGAGGCCAGTTTTCTCATCTCTAAAATAAAATTAACAGATCTCTTGAGGGGTTCTTAGCCCCCTTTAACCTTGCCTGTTTTCAGCACAGAGGACCGAGAACCTCCCTACATCTGTTACAGCTATGGTTGGCCAATTCTGGCTGATGACAAGTAAGCATGAGGCAACAGTTGCATTTTGGGGTAACGTTTTGATTTTCTGGAAAAAAGAATGTGGCTGTCGGTGGCACATGATATGTCCCCTTTCTTCTTGCCTTGATCACATTTGCGATGCCTGGATCTGCAGCAGTCATCTTGGAACAATGAGGGGGGTGGATTTTTTTTCATCACAGAAGTACCCAACTTAGACTCCGAACCAATGTTAGCTAGTACCTGCTACCTGTAGATTTCTGGCTGAGTGAGGAAATATGAGTTTGGAGTGACTGTTGCTGCAGCTAATGCATTCCTGCCACATCCTGAGGTCTGCTCAGGTGGTGAATGAAACGTGTGGATAGGCTGTGCCACATGCCATTGTGCAGATGAAAATATTCGTAAGACATGTGACTGTGCTGAAGGAGAAGCTCTCTTTCCATGTAGAGGAGACAGAGCAGGGCCCCGGAATAGGGGTGGGAAGGGGGCATGGATCTGGATGCTGCCAGCAGAGGAGAGGGTAGCGAGTGGACTCAATTGACCTCAAGGCTCAGTCAGAGGGAAGGAGCCTGAAAGGATGGGCGTGTCACTTCCTCTGCCCAGGTGAGGTCTGAGTGACCACCCAGCCTGACCAAAATCCTGGTAGTTTGTGTGGACAATGGAGCAGATGAGGGTGAAGTACAAACGGAAACTCGAAACTTAATAACTACTTTCCTAACTACAAAGGGAGAGAATTCTGATAGCCAGCCCTTCTGCCCTTTGTCATTTATAACTATCGAGTTGAAATAAGCAGTCAGTGATGAGACCCCTGGGGCAAGGACAGAGCTGGGATTTGTTGTTACAGGCGGCATTCAGGAAAATGAAACAGGAGAGAGAGAGGACCTCTGCCTTCAAGAAGCTTCCAATTGACTTTACATTGTGTGCTTGCACAGGCTGTGCTGGGAACACTTGGGACACCGTCTCCCTGCAGTGCCTGGAGTGACCTTGGTGTCAGACCTGGCTACAGAGCTGTGGGAGAGCACACTTGTGTGGTTTCCCGCTACTTCGTCTGTGGAAGTTTGTTATAGCAACCCCAGGAAACTTACACACACGCAGTCCAAATTCGGCAGCATAGCAAAACACAAAAAGACATTAGACGTCAACTTGATCATTCTGCTTATCCAGAAGACCGATGTTCACAGAGGTCAAATGTCTCACCCAAGTTCTAAAGACAACCGGTTTTGTTTGCGAGGCCTGCTGCTCCACGGGCTCTTGTCTGGGCCCCGTCTACATGGTAGAAATGAACCTGCATGTGAGACACCAAGGAGACAGCTCCACAGGGTCCTGCATCCTCCTACATGCCAGGGCTCCCGGGCAGGACTGGGGGTGCGTCCCAGGACACTGGACGGCAGGATGGCAGTGGGACGGGGCGCAGGCGCCCTAAGAGAAGAGCCTCATCTGCATCACTGAGCAGCAGGCCCTGCCAAGAGCAGATTCAGCCTCGTTGAGCCACGGCAGGCATGTTGCCGGCATTGTCACAAGGATCCCATGGGAGGGGACAGGAGTCTCTCGTGTCTATTTCACAGGGAGTGATCCGGGCTCGAAGGAGTCATGAAACTTGAGTGACCCACACCCAGTTCTGCCTCCAGAAGTCAGCTCTTCACTAATGGAGACCACCTCCCAAAGATACTCAAACCTGTAGTGTGCAGTGTCCCTGGGACCCCTGAAATGGGGAGGTAGGGGGGCAGTTGTCACATTGCCACCAGCCTGCAGCAGCCTGGCCCTCCAGTGTACACTGTTTTGGGGTGTACTCTCCACTGGCATGGTATTGCTCCAAGAGGTGTCCACTTTTCTTAGTACCCCATGGAAAAAGTCTTGCCTCTGGTGGGTTATATGCCATTTTCTGTACTTATTTAACCTCAACCGTTTTCAGAACTCAGTCCCTATAAATAATTTTTTTCAAAGGTCCCTTTTCAGTCTCAAGGAGCAGGAAGCAATATTCTTTTAAAAACCAATTAGCCACATGTCTTTGCTCATTAAATAAATACCTTTACTTTGGACCCAATTGATTTTTCAGATATGTGGAACAATGGACTCAGTCACCTGTTTGCAGGTCTGTGGCCCCTTTCCTTCCCCGACCTTTGAAGTCCTTGTGAGGTGGCCACACCAGGCACATGGGGTGTTGTATGGGGGGGAAGGGGGCCCAGCCTATCCCACAGACATGCACCTGAATTCTCACCAACTTTACGGGTATTCAGAAACTGGCTTTTAATCTTGTAACATATCCCTCTTCTTGGAACCCCATGATGTACCCTGCAGAGAAAAATGCCAAAGGGATGAAAACAGCTGGCAAAGAGTGCCAGGAAAGTCTGCCAGCTCCTCCCAGCAGTGTCAGCCCAGGGTCTTTACCCAGCCTTGTTCATGAAGCCCGATTGGCCTCGCTTCCTGCCATCTCTTCTCTGTTTTACAGCTGCCTGTGCTAACGGAAGATAGACGAGCGAGACCAAGACTTGTTCAGTTCTGTAGAAGAAGCCTTCATTCAGTCATTCAACACATGTTTATTGAGCGCCTACTTATTTCAGGTCCTGCTCTAGGTGCTGGGTGTAGAGTGGACCTTCATTTCCAGTGATGGAGACGGGGATGTGGGCATCAGTAAATGATACACCATACCTGAAGGTGAGAAGTGCCATGGAAACAGTGAAGAGGGGAGCAGGGCCAGGACACCAGCACTGAGCAGGTTCCTAGTTCCACACAGGCAGGAGTGGCCTGGTCAGGGAGGTGCCATTTGAGCAGAGACCTGACAGAGCTGAGGCACTGCTGTCTGCACCAGGTCTCTGGAGGAAGAGCAGGTGCTTGCGGTCAGGTGCTGACGACCGTGGCCGGCCATGCGCGTGGGTGAACGGTGCACACACTCCCGTCCTCCCTAGTGCCGGCCTGCACTGACAGCCATCAGCACCTCTTGAAGCCAAAATGCCAAATAAGTTCTTGTTTTTACCCCTCCTCCCATTTTCTTCTTCTTGCCTAGGAGTATTTTTCTGCCAAGCTCCACTAAATCCACGTCCCACTTAATCTTATGATGGATTTGGTTTTCTCCATTTCTCTATGGACTGACAGGATACCAAAACATGACAGGTCTTACAGAAAAATTGTATTTAATTTAGTTTAAATAAATGTCATATCAGTTATTTAGAGAGTCAAATGGTTTGTTTAATATTTCTGAGCAGAAATAGCCATGGGAATAAATAAATAAACAAAGATTTAGAGTAGAAAGCCAAAGAAACAGAGTCAACAAATAATTAATGTATGTAAACAGGTATCTTTCAATTTTTAGTAGTCCTTACTTTTGTTGTTTACACATTCATAAGTTCATTATTTTGGTGATATTAATAGAATTCATTTAAGTGGTCTATTTTCTAATTGTTGAACTTAAAACTGACTCATGGGCTAACTTCTAACCCACGCTAATGGCTGTGTGTCATTAAATCCATGTGGTACATCTGAAAGCTACACTAGGAAACCGATGGAAACTGTAACTTAGTATTTTGAAAAGAGCTAAAAAGAAACCAAATGATTGAAACTATGAAAGAACAACATAGTGATTTAGAATTAGAACAACTCAGAAGTGAAGTGATTGAAGAAAGTATTTGAAAAGGCAAATGACTGAACTCAGGAAAGAATTTAAAATATTTTTTTAAATTTAGAGAAAACTAAAATAAGAAGGAACACAACAATGAAAAATCAAAATGAATATTGTCTTAAGAGAAATGAAAAAAATGAAGGCTATATTTCAAAGTAAACAGCGCAGGACAAGGAGGAAGGGACTCAAAGGAAGTAGTGCAGAGATGGGCAAAGCTGCCCACGGACACACTTGACCCTGAGGCAGAGAGCAAAGCACAGACCAATAGTATAAGTGTAATTCAAGAAAAGTTTTCTGGAAGAAGAAACAGCATTTGAAAATATGCATGAAAGAGTGAGTGCACTGAGTCCTGGAAAACCAACGCAGTGACCAGCACTAGGCATTTATTAACGAAACGAGTGGACCTTGCAGAGAAAGAGCGCTAAATAAGACCAGCTCACTTACAAAGGAAAGAAAAGCAGGTCATCTTTTTTTTGGCAAGAGCGACGCATTTAAGATAATGAAGGATATATAAGATAATCAAGGAAAGAGAATACAGGCCAGGGACTTTTATTCAGCCAAACTGAACTCAGGGTGTCGACAGAAGGGCTGCAGATACACACTGCGCATGTCCGAGGACCGAGCACCACGGTGATCAGCAACATTTCCCTAACGGTGAGACGGGAGAGACTTCAGGCTCTGTGCGCCAAGAGACCAACTAAAGGAGCTATGAAGGGCCTTACAGAACCTTTTAAAATGTAGCCATATAGAACGGAAAGACCATTCTTCCTTGGGAGGAGCTTGACTTTGCCAGGAGTCAGGCTTCACCTCTGCATTTGAGAACTAGCCTTAGATAACCAAAGTGACAGGGAGGGTGAGCTAGGAATTAAAGAATCTAGAATTTGGAATCTGGTTTGGGATTCAAGACTGCACACAGAACTCAGCACCCAGAGTCTGAACACAGAGTAGTGAGAGTGTAATGTTCCATTATGATCCATTTAGTGTCTGTGGGGATCTAATGCCATCTCCTCCCTCATTAAAGATATTGGTAATTTATATTTTCTCTCTGTCTCTCCAGCTCTCTTTGGTTAGTCTGGTTAAAGGTTTATACATTTTATTGATCTTTGCAAAGAACGAGCTTTTAGTTTCATTGATTTTTTTTCTTTATTGTCTTTGTTTTTAATTTCATTGATTTCTCTTATCTTTATTATTTCTTTCCTTCTGCTTGCTTTTAGTTTAATTTGTCTCTTCCTTTTCTAATTTCTTAAGGTGAAAGTTTTGATTGTTGATTTTTAATTTTTTGTTTTAAATATAAGCATTTCTTTATTATTTCTAATTAAATACTTCTAATACAAGTGGTTAATTCTATAAATTTCCCTCTAAACGTTGTTTACTTTTTACATGGTAAATTGTTATTCAATATTTTCATTCATTTCAAATAATTTCCAGTTTTTCTGAAACAGCTCCTGAATACCTGGATTACCTGGAAGTGTGCTGTTTAATTTCCACATATT
Source organism: Micronycteris hirsuta (assembly GCA_004026765.1). NCBI lineage: Eukaryota > Metazoa > Chordata > Mammalia > Chiroptera > Phyllostomidae > Micronycteris > Micronycteris hirsuta. The sequence continues at coordinate 93,885 of PVJI01003849.1, read as the reverse complement.
GGGGAATTTTCCAGATATTTTTGTTACTGATTTCTAGTTTAATTCCATTGCAATTTTTTCTTTTAAATTTTAAATTTTTAATGTGTTTTATGACCCAAGGTGTGGTCTATCTTGTTGTGTGTTTCATTATGCTAAAGAAGAATGTGTATTTTGACATCATTTGGTGTGTTATTCTACAAAGGTCAGTTACATCCTGTTGGTCCATGGTGCTGGTCAGTTCTTCATACCCTTGATAATTTTCTGTCAATTTTCCTATCAGTTACTGAGAGAGGAATTGTTATGGACTGAATTGTGTTCCCCCATGTTCATATATGGAAGACCTAACTTCCAATGTAACTACATTGGGAAACGAGGCCTCTAAGGTGGTAATTAAGGTAAAGGGAAGTTACAAGGGCTTTATGTATTTTGAAGCTCTGTTGTTAGGTGCATACAAATTTAGGGTTAGTACATCTTCTTGGTGAACTGATCATTTTATCATTATGTAATATTCTTCTTTATTTCTAGTAATTTTCCTTACTCTAATGTCTACTTTATAACTTCAGGGTTTTTTTTAAAGATTTTATTTTTATTTATTTTTAGAGAGAGGGGAAGGGAGGGAGAGAGGGAGAGAAACAGCAATGTATGGTTGCCTCTCACATGGCCCTCATGGGGACCTGGCCTGCAACCCAGGCATGTGCCCCGACTGGGAATCGAACCAGGACCCTCTGGTTCCCAGCCCGCGCTCAATCCACTGAGCTACACCAGCCAGGGCTTTAACTTCAGTTTTTTAAAATTGGTGTTGCGTGGTATATCTTTTTCTATCATTTTATTTTTCATCTACCTATATTTTTATATTTACAGTAGGGTTTTTGTAGGTGCATGTAGACAGGTCTTGTTGCTTTTATCCAGTCTGGCAATTTCTGTTTCAGTTGGTATGCTGAAATCATTCACCTGTATTTTAATTATTGAAACATTGGAGTTTAGATATACCATTTTATTATATATTCTGTGTTTGTCTTCTCTGCTTTTTCGCTCTTCCCCTTTCTTGCCTTCTTTTGGATTATTAAAATATTTTTAGTATTTTATTTTGATTTACCTATTGGTCTTTTACTATATCTCTTTGCACAATATCTTTAGTAGTCCCTATAGGGACCACAATATATGTATTAACTTCTCACTCTACTCTTAAATCTACTTAGAATTAATAGTTTGAAACTTCAAGTAGGATGGGAAACCTTCTCACCGCATAGATTCCCCTCACTTTGCCCTTTATATCGTAGTTGCATTGCATCCATATACACTGAAATTTCCACTGTACAATATTGTAATTGTACTTAACCATCATATGTATTTTAAAAACACACATACATGTGGTCTATGATTTAAAACCTAATGGTGAAGGTAGGTTATAAATCAAGGAATGTAAAAGACATGCAAGATTGTGGAACAAAAAAGGGACCACATATTAAACCTGACAATCTTGGGGCCAGGGGGTGGGGGTGTGTGGTGGGGGCAGAGTTACGTGGCTGACCTTACAAACTCAGAGACTAAAAGTAACCACATAGGACGGGCTGAACATAAAAATTTCTAACTGAAAGCAAGTCACAGTTGGTAGTCACGTCCTAGGCTGGTAGCTTCCCTGACAAAGATTAGTCTTACCTTAAACGAGCCTATCCACTGTCTTTTTTCATGGAAGATGACACACCTTTAAAATATCAGCATAGTCCCCCATTTCTAGGCCCCGTGGGGGACACGTCCCACCAGGGCACAGACCCCTCGTTGCAGTCCTGTTTCCCACACACCCTCTCTGTGTGCTGTAAAAGTTCACCGCTGGCTGCCCTGTGCCCACTGTTGTGACACACATATGTCTCTCCATTCGCTTTTTATCCAGTCTCTGACATTTCTCCACTTTGCTTTCTCCTGCCCCCTTAATGTACCATCAGTGTGTTTCATGCAACCCTCCTTCTGGATTCTCCTTTGATTCTAAGGGATCAAATAAGCCATTAAACTGCCATTCTTCGGGGCATTTTCTCAATCCATTGAGATTTTGCTTCCTAGCAATTATTGTCAGTTTGGCTCAAATAAACTCATGAAACTTTTTGTTAGGCTGGGAGTTCTTTCATTGACAAAACAAACATCAATTAAATAATACTCTTCAAATGGCCTTATTAATGTTAGACAAAACAGACATCAAAGCCAGCAAAATTAGTAGCAGTAAAGAGGAGAAATAATCCACTGTGCTTACTTGGATATCTTCTGTTTGTCCTGCTTTTGCTTCCTTCCTGCAGTTTGGGTTCCCCTCTGGTACCATCTCCTTCTGCTGGAAGGACAAGACCTCCAGAGCCTCCTGGGGCAGGCACCCTGACACAGACTCTCCGGGCTTCTTCCCCAGAGAACGTCTTCACTGGCCTCGCTTCTGAAGGCTGCTTCTGCTGGACTTGCAGCTCTGACCCAATGGCCCTTTAGTTTGTCACTTTAAACATGTTCTTCCATGTCCTTCTGGTCTCCATGGCATCTGATGAGAAACCTGCCCCCGTCTGGATTATTGTTCCCTATGGGGAATGTGCTGTTTTTTCTCCGACTGCTTCCCTGGCACTAAATTAATTAATTTAAATAAATACTCCTTTTTCCCCCAACAAACACTTTGTTGAACACCTGTCACCTGCCACTTACTGGTCATGGTGAGAAAGTGAGCTTTGCCACGGGGTGAAGCAGACATGTAACAGATGATTGGAAACCAAATGCTCTCTCTGCTCAATGAGCCATCACTTCATCATATGAAACTGGGGAAACAGCAGTATCAAGTCTAAGGACATAGGGTCCAGGTAGAGGATAACATCGCAGGTTTATGCAGAAGATGGAGCACACTGTTGTGGGTTGAATGGTGTGTCCCACAAAGGTGTGTTCAAATCCTACCTGTAATACCCATGAATGTGGCCTTATTCGGAAGTAGGGTCTTTGCAGTTGTACCTAAGGCAAGGTCAGGTCCTACTGGACCCTCGTGCAATGGCAGGTATCTGTATGAGAAGAGGGAGACTTGGACACAGACACACGCAGAGGGAGGCAGCTACATGAAGAGACAGGCAGAGACTGGAGTGACATTGCTACAACCCAAGGAGCAGCAAGGACTCCCGGCAACTTACAGAAACTAAAAGAGGCAGGAAGGCTCCTCCCCTCGAGTCTTTGGAGGGTGTGTGGCCATGCTGACCCCTTGATTAGACTCCTGACCTCCAGGACTGAGAAAGAACAGGTTTCTGCTGTTTCAGGACAACCCATTTGTGCTAATATGTTACAGCAGCCCGGGACGCTCATACATACCCCTTTTCTGTGTGTATATGCCTCTTCTCCCTAAGTCCCACAGGCCCGCTTGGACCAAAGCTGCAGTGCTCCACCGCTGGCCATGTCACTTTTTGGCATGGTCTTCCTGCTGACTTACGGAGAGTGACTCTAATCAGCAGGCACTCACCTCTGAGAGGGACACAGAGCTTCTTGAGCCTTAGACCAGATTCAATAGATTAATGATCTGCTTATGATTCCTGCCAGTTCAGATGAGAGGCAGCAGGAACAGAGCCAGCCAGAGTCCCTAAGACACAGAAGGCACATTTGTGAAGACAAAGTTCTCTGTAATAGAAACATCAGTAAAGGCATGATCTCAAACTCTGAGGTGGCGCTAGTGGCTTAGTAAGGGTCTGGGCCTGAGTGACATGTAAGATATTTCACAGAAAGGAGCATAACATTGGTAACAGGCTAGGCTGTGCCTTCCACCACATAATCAGGGCCAGTGCCAGCAGAGAAGCTGAAAAATGTACAGTCTCTTTAAATATTGACCTAGAAAAAAATTCACCAAAGGATTTCCAATTACTTTAAACCAACTGTGTCACTGAGGCCAACTGGAGAAGATGAACAAAATACAAACATATTTGCTTGAAGGCACTGGGAGATAGCATGGCAGGTAGAGATAATTAGCCAATAGCTATGAGAAATACGAATTTAGATAGGGGACCTTGGATTTGGGGTCATGCCTTCTGTGGACTATGGCAGTTCCAGGAAGAGTGGCTAACTAACCAACAGAGCCAGCCATTTGAGAGCACTGTGGGCCGAGAAAACAAAGGCTGACATCAGGACTCAGTAAAATGAAGGCTCTGGTATACACTCCTAGCTGGGATTGAGAAACCGCATGGCTGCTCTTGAGCAGGGAGGTGCACTGACGTAAGTGATCTGGATGGCTCAGAAACTTTTCCCTGATACCGAATCAAAGTGAACCCACACTGTTGGCTTCAGGTGTCGGGAAGAAGAAAACAAAAATCTTCATAGGAGCTAGAAAATATGCTGTTAGGCTCAAATTAATTATACAAAATTTCAGACAGAGTGTCTGCACACAATAAACAATAAACAATTTCATAACCTTACACAATGCAGCAGAAACAACTAACAACAATCAACTCGCTTCAGAAGTCGTGGTATTAGAGCGATCATACAAAGCCTTTGGATACTGGTGCTAACTATATTCAATGAGATACATATAAAGTAAGGCCTACTGTACTTTAAAAAAGCAACAATTTGATAGACATCCAACTTCTTAACAGAAATAATGAAAGCCAGAGGACAATGGAATAATATCTTTAAATGCTATAAAAAAAAAGAAAAAAAATAATGCCCACCCTACAATGTTATATCCAGTAAAAATGTCACTCAAGAATAAAGTTAAAATAAAAACATTTTATAATCAAATGCAAAAGAAAACCAAACTCCTGGGAGAACAATAAAATGTTGGCAAAGCAGCGGGAAAAACACAAATAGTGCTGAGTTAATTTCCTGTCTACATGAAAACAATGAAACCGACCCCTCACCTGGCATGGGACCTCTCTTCTGAGCTTTAAGACCTGAGCTCCAGCCAGCTGGTTTCCCTCCACAAATGTCTGAGTTTTAAAATTTAATAATTCCCATTTTTTCCCTTTGTTCCCTTGGCCATAAGCATAGTAGTTCCTACCTTTTAGTTACCTGGTAAACTTCATACCCAGTTAATAGTTCCTTATATTCAATTCTCTGTGTGCAAATAATTGCTGTGTTTTCGGTTTTCTGACTGTGCCCTCACAGATACATGAGGCATATGACCAGTTATTGCCTAAAATAATCTATATTTTTAAATATAAAATGAAATTTCATTATACCACATCACTACAAATAAACATTCCTGATAAGAAAATTATTCTTTTAGGGTGTGAAGGGAACACATCTGTCTACGCCTGACACTTTCTGTCTTGGTCACAGGAGACGCTGACATGATAAGGCCCTTTCTCCCAGTCTCTGATGACTCGATTTTTCTTCATTCATCTGTCCTTCTTCCAAACAGGCTTTCTTTATTGATTAGTTCAAACCCTGACCTCATATGCCAGGATCCCCACTGCTTTTCTCTTAGCTCCATAGAACAGTAACTTCTTCTATGGTTTATGGAAAAAATACCAAGCCCAGGATTCTTCATCATTCATTTAAAAAGCATTTATTTTCCCAAGAAATTTTTCAGCTTCTTCTTAAAGGCAAGGGTTGTGCTTTTTTCTAGAGACTGGGCAAAATGAAATGGAAATGGGAATAACAGACTCAAATTTGATAACAGCTTTATCACCAACTAATTGTGTCTTTATATCTGGGGAGGTTTTTGCCTCTCTCTAGAAGCCTGGCTCTTTTGCAGTAAAATATAAAAATTAAACAGTGTGATTGTTAAGGTCTTGCCAGATATATGACTTCTGGCTATAACACAACGTTATAAACACACCGGCCATCCAATAAATGTTTATTTTAAATGTTTATTTAAAACAGAGATCAGAGGGCATTGAGGCCCAATGGGCTCCTGGGATGGTTTCAACTTTAGGTCCCATCCAGGGCAAATTGCAGGGTCTGAGCCTTTGGGATCAGGCTTGGACCCACCTGGTAGTTTCAGAGGGATGATGGCATCCGGGCACAGCCCAAGGTGGCCCCTGGCCGTGGGTCACACACCTGGCTGTCTGCCTTTTGGCAGTGTGTCCTGTGTGGCAACTGCACTTCACAGAGCCTTGCAGGGAGTGAGCCAGTGAACAAGTGTCCAGCACTCGAAACATGGGTGGGCCCAGAGCAAGCAATGTGTTCCCTATTATGTGAGTTTCCTTACATGTTCTCCAATCTCTATCTTCTCTTCAAGAATGATAATTAAGCACACATACTAAAATTGGGATCACACAGAGATTAACACAGCCCCATAGGAGGGTGGCAGCAGTTTGTTAGTGTCTCATGTTTTTCTCATCCACTTCAAGGGGAAAAGCCGGAGCAGGGCATGCCCTTGGTCCCCTGGCAGTTACACCTTCCCTTTTCCACCTGTTCTCTGTGCAATTGACTGATTGTGACACCCTCAGAAGCAGCTGATGCCACCAGACACACAGCACCAATAAACCAGCGGGTGATCTCCACAAGGCAAGTTAAGGAATGAAAAATACGAAGTGTCAGAGCAAGTCAGTCCCCGAAGGGAACAGAGTAGCAAGTAGGACAAGAGTGTCTATACACATAGACGTGCATGTGTGTGCAAGTATGTGTGAGCAATTGTGCTTTTTTAAAATTTTTTTTTAATTTTTTTTTTAGAGAGAGGGGAAGGGAGGGAGACAGAGAGGGAGAGAAACAGCAATGTATGGTTGCCTCTCACATGGCCCTCATGGGGACCTGGCACACAACCCAGGCATGTGTCCTGACTGGGAATCGAACCAGGACCCTTTGGTTCCCAGCCTGCGCTCAATCCACTGAGCTACACCAGCCAGGGCAGCAATTGTGCTTTGAAAGTATAAAACACCTTATTTAAAATATAAAATGCCCAATGCCATGTATTTCGTCCAAATGCTATTAGTACACGAGAAGCCTGTGGTAAAGCAAGTGGCTCTCTCGAAAGTTTGGCTGTTTTCTGGAGCAAACATGTCCTCCATGTCACAGGCAGTCCTTAGTTTTTATTGTGGCCGGAAGCCCTCAGCAGCTGTAGTGGGGAGCCCTGGTCAGTTATAGAGTGCCCTGCGTCTGTGTACCCATCTGGGATTTAAATGTGTTCACTGCCTCAATGATTTAGCAGGTGAAGGAAAGACTGTTTCTACTTTGACATCTTGCAAACGTACAAGTAACACGTAAATAAAAATTACAATTATAAATGGTGTACACACATGATTTCCTGCAAATCCTACCCATTTACCTGTCCACCCAGCTCCTTTGCATGGTTTCGAAATGCCTGGAGGCTGTACAGCTTCCACACTTGCTCCGGCGGCCTGGGCCCCAGGCAGCGTCCCCTGTGGCAACACTGAGAGTGAGGATCACTGAAGTCTATGTGCGGAAGGCACTGCTTTGTTTATTTTCTTCCTGCGTTTAATTCTGTAGCAAACAAGAGCATAATACCCGTGCGAAGGTTTGGGAATGGAAAATATCAAATATCAGCAGAAATTGAAGAATTAGGAGCAAAGAAGGGAACACCTTGTGTTTGGCATCATGTGAATGCCCTACTGGGCAGAACAAATGTAAAGCAATCTTTAAAACACATGGAAGGAGACTGGATGAAATTCAAAACAAGGCAGAGCTAATCAGAGGAGGAAACTGCCCACCAATTTAAGGATTACAATAAAAGGATGCAATATTTGCTCACAGGCTCAATTAACTCTGTGCTCACTCTCATGCCTGCCACGGAATCCCTGGCTGCCACTTAGTGGGTCTAAGGCTTGGGCAAAGATCCTCATCTTGCAAAGAGAAGCAAGGGCGACCGCGAGACACAACCAATAGCTGCCATGTGTTGAACACCTACTGTGTGCCAGGCACAGTGCCAAACGTGAAGACATCTCTAGGTGGAGAAGTGGGTCCTGCCTGCAGGTAGACACTTTCCAGTCAGCATGGAGTGATAGGCAGGGTGGGGCTCATCTAAACACAGTGAAGAAATTGGGGTCATTGGGCCAAACGTACTTTAGTGCCAGACTTGCTGGGATTATAGTTGGGAATGCATTTATAGTTGAACTTGGGTAGAACTTCCAGCATGGCATCTTAGCAATAATGGCTGTTGCCATGCTGGAAGGGTATTTCTCCCTTTAAATTTTTTAAGGTTTTATTTCCCTTCAGCCATGTTTTGTATATCTTGTATATCTTTTGTTACATTTAGTCCTAAGGATTTTATAGTTTTGATGCTATTATAAACTGAGTAAGTTATAAGTTTCATTTTCAAATTATTTGTTGCTAGTATATAGACATATAAGTGATGGTGGTGTTTGATCTTATATTGAGACACAGCTAAACTCCTATGAATTCTAGTAGGTGTTTTGAAGATTGCTTAAAATTGTCCCCGTTAATTGTTGCATTATCAGTGAATAGAGATACAGTTTTACTTCTTCCTGACCTATCTTACTCCATTTCTTTCTTGCTTTGGTTTTTTTTTTTTAATTAAATTTTGTAAAACTATGTTTTATTGATTATGCTATTACAATTGTCCCAATTTTTTCCCCTTTGTCCCCCTCCACCTAGCACCCCCCACTCCCTCAAGCAATCCCCACACCATTGTTCATGTCCATGGGTCATGTATATAGGTGCTTTCCATTTCCTGTGCAGTATTTCACATCCCCATGGCTGTTCTGTAACTACCTATTTGTACTTCTTAATCCCTTTACCTCTTCACCCCTCCCCCATACCCACCTCCCATCTGACAACCATCAAAACAGTCTCCGTGTCCATGATTCTGTTTCTGTTCTTGTTTGCTTAGTTTCTGTTTTTAGATTCAGTTGTTCATAGCTATGAATTTATTGCCATTTTATTGTCCGTAGTTTTGATCTTCTTTTTCTTAAATAAGTTTCTTTAACATTTCATTTAATAATGGTTTGGTGATGATGAACTCCTTTAATTTTTTCTTATCTGGGAAGCTCTTTGTCTGCCCTTCGATTCTGAATGATAGCTTTTCTGGGTAGAACAATCTTGGCTGTATGTCCCTGCTTTTCATGACTTTGAGTATTTCTTGCCAATCCCTTCTATCCTGCAAAGTTTCTTTTGAGAAATCAGCTGACAGTCTTATGGGACCTCCCCTGAAGGTAACTACTGCTTTTCTCTTGCTGCTCTTAAGATTCTCACTTTATCTTTTACCTTTGGCATTTTAATTATGATGTGTCTTAGAGTGGGTCTCTTTGCATCCATCTTGTTTGAGACTCTCTGTACTTCCTGGACTTCTATGTCTATTTCCTTCACCAAATCAGGGAAGGTTTTTTTGAATTCTTTTTTCTTCTTGCTGTTCTTATTGAGTTCTTTTTTCTTCCTTATGTTGATTTGATTCTCAGCTTCATCCCCCTCACTGTTGTTTCCCTATAAATTGTTCTTTATTTCAATAAGTGTATCCTCCATTCCTAACTGGATCTTTTTTATGCTGTTGAGGTCCTCACTAATTTTCTTCAGTATTCTTATAACGAGTGTTTTGAACTCTGCATCTGATAAATTGCTTATCTCCATTTTGTTTAGTTCTTTTTCTGGAGTTTTGATCTGTTCTTTCACTTGGGCCATGTTTGTCTCCTTGTTTTGGCAGCCTCCCTGTGTTTGTTTCCATGTATTAGGTAGAGCTGGTATGACTCCGTGTCTTGGTAGTGTGGCCTAATGTAGTAGGTGTCCTATAGAGTCCAGTGGCAGAGCCTCCCTTGTCACCCAAGCTGGGTACTTGAGGTGCACTTTTTGTGTGGACCGAGTACACCCTTCTCTTGTAATTGAGCCTTGATTGCTGTTGGCAGGTCAATGGGAGGGATTTACCCAGGTAAGTCTCAGCAGCTAGGACTGGTTGTGACCGTTGACCACAAACCTCTGCCCTCCATGGAGGATCAGCAGTGCAGGGGCAGGGTGGTGGTGCTCTGATGTGGTCTGTAGCTGTCCACTGGGTGTGCAGGTTCTGGGGTTTCCCGGGTGGTACAGGCCAAAGTCATCCCCCAGCTTGTTCTGCTCAGGGCCACCCTGCATAAGCTATAAAGCAGTCTGAGATGGCTGCTACTTGTGCTGGGCTTGGAGATTCCCAGGTGAAGCCAAGCTGTGAATCTAAGCTGGCTGCTGCTAATGCTGGGCCTGGTGCCAATTAGCAAGTGGTACAGGGGCCAGGGTTCACTGAGCCCAGCTGTTGCTTGTTTGACAGGATTTAAGAAGTTGTGAAGCATGAGCCAAGACCAGTCATTCATATGGAAAAGTCACAGTTAACAACTTGGGTGAGTCTATAAGTTGTATGGCATGAGTCTCAGGGGATCTCCGGGGTGGGGCAAACAGTGTTAGCCAGGTTGATGACGTCTCAGATACGGCACCCACCTGCTGGCTCTGTGAATCTGTTGTAGAAGGCTCAGAAAAGAGACAGTGGCCTCTGCCTGCCTTTCTGTCTGGGAGAAAGCTGTCCCCTAGCTCCCACCTTGATGCCAGATACTTCAGTTCCTCCCTGTATGCCACTGGTACCTTTCAAACTGCTACCCTGGTGCTGGAGCTCAAAGGGAGTGAGCCTGAGTAAGTTCGTGTGGGGGTTCTTTAAGGAGAATGTCTTGGGACTCCAGAAGTTTCTTCCACTGACTCAATCCCCACTGGTTTGTGCAGCCAAGAGTTATGGGGACTTGTCTTCGTGACACTGGAAGCCCGGGCTAAGGGTCCTGGTGTGGAGCCGGGGCTTCGCAGTCCTGAAATATCCCTCCTGAATTTTTATCCACCAGCACACGTGTGTGTGGGAGCAGTTCTGCATCTGCCCCTCATACTAGTCTGAATGGATATGGTTTCTTTAATTTCATAGTTGTCAGACTTCCATTCACCTTGATTTCTGGTAGTTCTGAGTGATGGCTGTTTTACATTTTAGTTGTAATTTTGATGTGGTTGTGTAAGAAGGTGAGCCGTGTTTACCTGAAATCTATTTCTTTCTTACTTTGTTGCACTGACTTCCATGAAACTGTGAAATAGAAATGGTTAGAGTTGCCTTCCTCCTGGTCTTAGAGAAGCATTTAGTATTTTTTCATTAAGGAAGACATTAGCTGTAGGTTTTATATGCTGCCTCTGATTGCTGAGATTTTATCTTTTATGGACTTTGAATATCGGTAAAGTTTCTGCTCCTCTTGTGGTGTTCATATGGTTTTCTCCTTTATTTTTTCAGTGTGTTAAATTCCATTGATTTGATTTTCAAGTACCAACAAGCTCTTGCATTCCTTGGGAAAAAACATTCTTTTTATACATTTCTGGGTTCAATTTACTAGTATTTTGTTTACATTTTTTTGCATCTCTTTTCATATCTTAGAACATCTTTGCCAAGTTTTGACATCAAAGTTAAGCTAGCCTCATACAAAAAGTCATAAAAGGTTCTCTTCTCCCTAGTTTTGGGAATAGTTTAAAAATTTTGGCTTTACATTTTCATTAATTATTTCATAGAATTTATTTTTTAAGTCATCTAGCTCACGAGTTTTCTTTGTGGAAAGGTTTTTGATAACAAATTCAATTTCTTTAATAAGCATAATTATGTTAATAATAGTGTTCAGCCCATTAAAGTTTTCACTTAGGGGAGAAGCAAAGGGCTGTTCAAATGTTCTATTTCACCTTATGTCAATTTTGGTGACTTGAATTTCCAAAAGAATTTGTTTATTACATAAATTGTCAGATTTGTCAGTGTAGAATTATTCATAATGTTCCAATATTACCCTATAAAAATCCATAGAATTTGTATTGGCATCCTCTCATGTTCCTGATGGTGGTAATTCATGACTATTTTTTCCTTTGATCAGTCTTGCTAGGGTTTTATCAGTTTTATTAATTTTTTCAAAAAACAATTTTTGTCTTTACTGACTTCTCTGTTTTATAATTAATTTTTCTCATCTTTGTCATCTTCTCCCTTCTACTTATTTTAGATTTAATTTACTGACCTTTCTTAAACTTCCTCAAGTGAAATTTTAAATCATTTCTTTGAGAAATGATTTTTTAATGAACAGTTAGAGCTGCAAGTTTCCCTTTAAGCTCATGTTATATTTGATATGTTATATATAACTCAGTTTGAAATATTTCTAATTTCCCTTGTGATTTTTGAACCCATGGATTATTTAAAAATGTGTTATTTAATTTGCAAATATTTGTGTATAATTGGTTTTTTATTTCTAATTTAAATTCACTGTAATTAGAGAATATACTCCCTATGATTTCACTTACTGGAAATACTTAAGAATTATATTATGATCCAGCATATGAGCCATAGTATGTATAAGTTACAAAATTTCCACTTGGTTCTTTTTAAAAAATAATTTTTGTTTCTCTGTTAAGATTCTCTGCTTATTCCTTATGAGTATATTTTTCTTGAATTCCCTGAATGTATTAAAGTTGTTGTCTTCTAGTCTCACCCTTTCACATGATCTGAAGTTTGTTTCTGTTGACTGATTTGTCTTGTACCCAAGTCACATTTTCCTGTTCCTTTGTGTGTCTAGAAGCTTTTTATTGTAAACTATTGTGTAACAGTCATTGTTGTTAGTATGCTGTAGAGACTCTGGATTATGTTATCTTCCTCTGAAGAGTCTTGTTCTAGTGGGTCATTTACCCAAGCACCAGCTCTTTTTCCCTGCAGGGGACAGCAGCTGCCACCTCTGCTCAGCTCCCTCTGCCCCAGGCTGCTGCTTCTCTTCCCTGGGATCCTTGGCACCTTCCCCATGCATGCAGTCAGGAGTCAGCCAAGGATTTGGAGGGGATTTCTACACAGATCTGATGGCCTCGCTGTCTGTAACTTTCCCCTTTGGGGGATTTTTATCCTTCATTTTCCAACATCTGTGTCTTAAAGCCAGTGAGGCTGTAGCTTCCTGTCGGTTATAGCAGCCCCACACCACATTGGCCAGCTATGCCCTCCTGCAAAAAGTTGTACACATGAATCTCCCTTGTTGCAGTCCCATTCCTTCAAGGGCTGCCTGTATTCAAGTTTCTGCCTTTTCATTGCTTCCCAATATCTGCAACTAGTATTTTATATTATTTTCCCAGAATGTATAATTATTATCTATGGGAGACTTACTCTGATATAAACTACTCTGCCATTTACAAAGCAAAACTCTCCATATAATTTTTATATACCTCCCCCAATTTTATTTTATTTTAAAATAATTGATATTTGTTTACATTTACTAATAGGATTTACCAGTTTGCTTCTTTTGTCTCACTCCTTCCTCCTGGACAAAGAATATACTTAGTGGCTATTTCAGGGAGAATCTGTGAGTTACACACTCTCTTTTTAGTCTTGGAATGTCCCAGAGTGCCTTTATTTTATCCTCATTCTAGAGTGATGATAGTTTAACTAACGGGTTAGTGGTGACTGTACTTGCCCTTTGCACAATGAAGCCATGGTCCCATTACTTCCTGACACATATTGCTGTGGATGAGAAGCCTGCTGTGGTCTCTGGCTACCATTCCTTGGTGGGTCTGTGGGACCACCTTACACACATCTACACAACCTCTCAGCCTCATTTTCCTTCTGGACCCTCAGTACTTGCTTTCCCTCAGTCTGCCCTTCACTGACACTTAAGTGTCCAAGCATATATTCTCCTATCAGTCAAGAAAGGTAATACCTTCTAAGTCACTAGTCAAAAAAGAAATCAAAGGACACACATTGCAGTGCTTTAGGCCATGACACAATTAGGGATGACATTTCAACTTGTGTTAGATCTATTTTGGAGTCCTTTCGGTGGACTGAGACAGAAGTGGCCGGATACCACAGGAGAGGCAACAGAGGCTCATTGTCCCTTTATCCCCAACACAATGCTGAGCAATGTTCACGAGTTCCTGCTCATCCTCTCGCCTTCTGCCAAAGGGAAGACTTTTAATGGACTGAACGGTTTGTGTCCTGAGTGTGGTTGCCTGCCAGGAGGTGGTGGGAAGGCACAGAGGAGTGTTCCCACAGCCTAGAGCCAAGCTTTGGGGTAAAAACCAGGCATCTGTCCCAGAAGGAAGAGGTGTTCTGGCTGCTCTTAGCATCTTCCTTTAGGGACCCCAGGATATCTAATCATAGCTCTCTTTCTTCATTGGGACACTTGAGAACTTGTTTCTTTTTGCTTCCTCTGAAGTACGTGATGAATGGTGCCTTTCTGGACTCACGAGGCTGAGTCAGCAGATTCCTCCAATTCCAGGCCATGCAAACCAGGCAGACTCCAGGGTTTGGTCTCCTCTTTTCAATGCCATATGCAAAGAAATTGGGTCCATTAGAAACATGCCAAACCTGTTCGTAAGACCCAAACCCCAGATCTAAAATACAACTGGCCTAATATTTCTGAAATAAAGGCAATTGAAGGTTGGGAAGTATTACAACCCTTTAGAATGAAGAAAATGTTATTGAAAGAGGAAACTTTTCTTTTATAAGTGGTTGAGAGAGGATTCTGGGAAGATGGCAGAGAAGTAAGTACCAGGAATCTGTCTTCTCACCCAAAAACAATTGCAGTGGAAGAATCTGTCTGCTCCAGTTATTTTGCAAGTCTGGAGCATACTGAAAGCTTACGGTTTCCTTGGTCAATTTCTGCTCTTGGCACAATACCAGTTACCCATCTCCCAGCCATGCCTCCGCGTGTTTCTGAAGCAGCTTGCACACAGCTTGTAGAAGCCAAAGTGGGCAAAGATGACCCTGTTCTCACAGATTCCCAAATAGTGGGAATCTGTGGTCCAGTTGCTAATTGCATCTTCCGATCACAGATGTGTGTGCAGATTCAGAGGGGTAGCCATTATTGCCAGACCCTCCCTCTCCTGCTGAACGGACTGCCGGGGATTTAAAAGGCCAGTGCCTTTCCCTCACTTCATAGCTGTAGAATATACACAAAAGGAAATGAGAAAAGGAATTTAAATGTTACACTACAAAAAAATCAACTGAACGGATGTGAGGGTGATCTAGCTGTAACATCTGTCGCCCCGTTGATCACCAGGGTTGATTCGGCTGATCTGGCTGGCTGGGCGGGTGTCCCCTTGCCCCCTCACCGATCCATGTGTGTCCCCCCTGAAGCTGCATGCTCAGTAGAAGAGGACAACCTTCCCACCTAGAGGAGAGGACCTCTAGTCAAGGGGGGATGAGTAGCTGCACTGCCCTGCTAGAACCTCCAAACAGGCTCTCAGAAAAGTCAGCTAAACACAAAAGAAGACAGTAATGCAGGAAATGAGAGACAAAAAGCTATAAGGTATATAGAAATAAAATAGCAAAATATATTTAAATGTAAATGGATTAAATTCTCTAATCAAAAGACAGAGTTTGAGAGAAGGGATAAAAACTTATAATCCAACTAACTATAGCCTGTCTAAAAAAGTAGATCAAAATACACAGATTTTTATCACTGTAGGTCAAAATACACAAATTAACTTGAAAGTTAAAAGGAAGAAAAAGATATTCTGTGCAAATAGCAACCCAAATAAAGCAGGAATGACTATACTAATATCAGACAAAGCAGACTTGAAATCCAAAAGTGTGCAAAAGATGAAGAAACTATATATTCATAGAAGCTTCAATACATCAAGAAAATATAACAATTATAAATATTTACATACCTAATGACATCATTAAAATAGACAAAGCAAAAATGGAAAAATAGTTCTGCAATAATATTTGAAGACTTCAATATACCACTCACAGCAACGCCTAGAACAACCAGAGAGAAGAACATAAGTAAGAAAATAGAGGATTTAAATAATGCAATAAGGTAATTATATCTAACAGACACATATAGAACACTCTACCCAACGACAGCGCACACATTCTACTCAAGTGCATGTGGATGTTTTCCAGGATATACCATAGGTTAAGCCACAAATTAAGTCTCGGTAGATTTTAAAAGATAGAAGTCATACAAAGCATCTTCTCTAAGCACAACATAACGAAGTTAGAAATCAATAATGGAGTCAGCTCAGTGGATAATGTCTTTCGTTGTTTCTGCTGCACTGACAGCTAACATTCCAGTGGTTAATCCAATGGCAATGTGTCTTTTTTTCTCTGATTGCTTTTAAGGTTTTCTCTTGACTTTGGTTTGCAGGAGTTGGCTGTTAGGTTCTAGGTGTGTGAGTCTTTATGAACGTATTCTGCTTGTGTTTCACTGGGATTCATGAATGTGTGCTTGACATCATTTCTCAATTTTGAGAAATTCTTGGCCTTTAACTTTTCAAGTACCCCCTCTTTTCCTGAGTCTGGGTTTCACTTATAAGAGTTTTTGATTGTTGGACTGTTTTTCTGTCGTTCTCACTCACATGTGGGTACTGTAAGTTCCCTGCCTGTGACTCAGCTGGAGTCCTCTCCACCCCCTGCTCTCCCCAGGGAGAGATCAGCTCCTTCTCTCCTACGAGGGGCTCCTCACTTCCAGTGACTCTTTGATAGGTTTCTAAAAACTATGAATTCATAGCTTAATCAGCTTGTTTAGGTTATTAGGTGAAAATAGTCTCCTCTTACTTTCTGCATTGTAACTGAAGTTAAATGTGTATTTTTACATAAACATATTTATTTGTAGAAATTTGAAAAGTAATATATTTTTAAATTTTTTATTTTGACAGGAATGTTGTATGAACAATACAAGTAACTTTTTCCCTGACCATTTGAGAGTAAATTGACAAAAAGATGTCTCATCCTCCAAGTATCAACAGATAAGCCAGGATATTAACTCAATTCATGGCTCTCAGATTCCACAAAGTTTCCCCGGTGTCCCCAGGTGTCCTTTAGCGAGAATCCAACCTGAAATTGGGTCTTGCTTTTATTTGTCATGTCTCTTCAGTCTTCTTTGACAGTTACAGTTCATTCATTTTCTAGAAGGTCCCTCAGTTGGGTCTATCAGATGGGTCCTCGTCCTCATGATTAGATGCAGGTTATAAATCTACTACAGAAATAACACAAAAGTGATGCTGTATTTTCCCTGTGGAATACTACTGCTTGGTGCCCAGTTCTCACTGGTTCCATGGCTGAGAGGGTCACCTGTTTACCTGAATCTTAACTGAGGTAATGCTTTCAGGCACCTTTACTGTAAAGTTAACTTTTTCAATTTAGAAACCAAGGTCTGGGCACCGAGTGTGTTCACTGTCCCTGGGGTGCTGCTGCTCCCGGCCCTCTCGCTGGCCACAGGTGAGGAGCACGCACACACACAGAATTAGCTGCATCTGCGTTTATGTTTGTAGCCACCTATATACTTTAAAAATGATAAGCTCACACAGATATCCTCAATTCTAGTCCAAGTCAGACTTCATAATCATTTTCTCTCTTTAAAAAAAATGTATCGCTCTCTTTTCTGTAAGTAGGAAACTCAGCTTCTGTTGTCCTCAATATAGTATACATTTGACCCACTCCCTTCTAGGTGACCAGTCTCCTGATATCCTCACCCCTTTGCACCCCATGACACCCTCTTCATCTTGTTTGGGTCTGACAACCCACGCCAGGCCACCCCGTGCAGATGCCCCCTCACCCTGCTTAGGTTTCAACACCACATGCCAGACCAGGTCGCTGTCCCCACCCCCATCTGCCCTGTGTGCTCAAGCTTGACAGGGCAGGATGCCCCACGCCAACTCCAGACCTCTGGTCAAGGACTCTTCACTGCAGTGGGCAAGGTCACCTGGGCTTAGGTAAGTGGGGGCCAGCTGAGATGAGGGTCCAGCGAACCTGAGCCCGACTTAGAAGGAGAGGGCTGGCAAAGGCAAAGACCCTGGGGTCACTCTGATACCAAGTATCCCCAGAGATGGTGGGAGGGGGCTTTGTGACATGCACACCTTGCTGCAGACCGCACATGGGAACTACACTGCAGGTGTTGCATTTGCAGGTAATGTTATCAGGTGTGATTTCTTCCTGTGGTTTCCCCATCACACAGCATAATTCCAAACAAAGACTGAAACACCCGATAAAGAACCCATTAAATTCTGTTTCTTCATCTGCTTTTATTTTATGTGACAGGCAGAACCTAATCTCATGGGGACGGGCAGCCCTTTATCTTCCCAGCACAGGGAAAGGCCCCATCCCGGCACAGGCTTTGAACTCCTGCAGGAGCGAGCCAGCCCCAAGGAAGGCCTGCTAGCCAGAAGTAATTGGCAAGGAAGGAACTAAGAGTTTATCTGGAGATGACCTGGGCTCAGGGGGCTGCCCAGGACAAGGCTGGGTTATGGTCAGTGAAGGGAAGGTGGTAGGGAGGTGGAGGGTAGAACCAACTCAGCTTTAGGACCAGGTGGCTGGAGGGAAGTAGGGTCAGGGTGCCACCAGAGACCAGCTGGGCAGTTCCCTACATTGACCAGGTCACCACCAGTTGTGAAAACCACAGTGAATATTTGGGGACTGGTTGGGTACATGGGGCACCCTATGCCGGGGATGCAGGCACAGGGGTCTGGTCTGTGCACCTTTATATCGCTGGTCTGGCTGATGGGCAATGTCTCCCTGTGGGCACTCATTGGCTGAGGCCCAGGGCCAGCACCCACTGCTCCCCAAAACAGCAGCGGGGTCCCGGTGACCAGTCTGTAGTGGCTCTTTTTGTGGGCCCCCTTCCTCGTTGCCCTGTGGACCCTCGTGGTTAAGCTCACCATGTTGGTTTGAGTGTTTGCGCTATGTTCGCAGAACAAGCCTCTAGAAGCATCTGCATGTTGTTTGGTCTACAGGGCCTTTCTGGTTTTGTTGCATGACTTCCTGTGCCTTGTAAGTACTCTGCAAGTAAGCACTGCTCTTCTGGAGCAGCAAGCAACTCCCAGGCCCCAGTGAGCAGATGATAAGCACTGGTCGCTCACTGTCGCCCTCCTGCAGTCCCTCTCGGGCTCTCTCAGTCCTGTACCTACCCAGTGTGGTGAGGAGGAGGCTGAGGCGCGGAGATTTTGAGAGCCCCTTTGAGGTGGGATGCCCATCCGAGTGCACACAGGCACAGTCTTGGCCAGTGCCACTGTCCAAGGGAGCCCTTGGCGGCAGTGGGTAGAGGGCCGCCTGCTTGGCTGTCATGCATCCATGCACAAATATGAGCAGAGAAGACCATGCTCCCTTGCACAGGAGTCAACTGACCCCTTGCAACTCTTGGTACATTTGTTCAGCTTTTTCGTATTGAATGTGAAAAGATTACTGTCATCCATGATTTTCACAAATTTTGGAGTCTGAATTTGCATTTTTTCCTTATAAAGCATGATGTAGCCTCTTGGTAAAATTGCACAGTGAGTGGGCCACACAAGGCCATCCAGGGTGCTGACAGCCCTTTCCTTTCTTGTGCTGGAGGAGAGGTGGATGCCTTAGAGGTGGATGAGGGGGGGTACCTAGTGTGAATTCCCAGCGGGGCTGGGTTGGTGGAGGGAGTTTGTCTTCTAAGATAAGAGGGATTCACAGCTTGTCTGTAGGCCAATAGGGATCATCCGGCAGAGAGAGCGGAGGGCGCTGGCCTGGGGCCTGAGTGGGGCTGGGCTGTGCCTGCACCTGCACCTGCACCTGCAGGAGGCGGTGGGCAGGAGGAAGAAGGAAGCAGACAGCAGGAGGGCACAAGATTGATTTAAACACAGGGGCCTTTGCCAAGGAGGTACCATGGTGATGAAGTGGAAATGGAAGGAATCCAGGGAAACGTGAGGATGTGACTGCACTAGGGGGTGGGCCCATGGGGGCAGGGCACAAAGAGGACAGGAGATGATGAGGATCCGAGGCCTGGAGGTCCCTGTTGCTGGGTGGTGAGGGAATAGGAGGCTAGCTGTTGGGTTGGAGGGATGCAGAGATTGGCAGGACAAGGTCTAGGGTGTGACTGTGGGAGTGAGGGGCCTGCGTGGGGAGAAGAGAGACCACTGGAAGGGAGGGGCTCAGGAAGGAGTCCATGTGCACTTCGACAGTCATGGAATTCAGATAGGGCTGAAGTGCAGAGAGTAACATTGAACCAGAAGCCAAAATCCTGGAGAAATGAGGGGAAATGATCTGGCAAAGGCTGCTAGACAATGACCTGGGGTTTTTGGTGAAGAGAAGAAAGGGAGAATGGTCTGGAAGCAGTGGAAGGAGTTTAGGAGTCAGGAGAGGTAGACTGGGTCATAGAGCCAGGTGGGTATGCACTTTGTGAAATGAGGGTGGCCCAGGAGGCTGGCTCCTTATAATGGGCGGAGATGGAGACAACCGATGTGGTGGGGTTAGTCCTGGAGGATTCAGGGCAGAGATGATGAGGGGCTCTCAGTGTGGGGGAAGGGAAGGCAGTGTCCTCTGCACCCAGAGGACAAGTGGGTGCAAACCGCCCCAGGCAGCCCTTCTCTTGACACTGTACTGGAGATAGAAGGTCTAGGGATGCCGATTGGAATGACTGGATAGTTCTGGGGCATGCCCACAAGCGCTTTAGACGTCAGGACTGGAGCTGCTGCCGTGGGGTTTGGATATTCAGACAATTTGCATCCAGAGGGACTCGCATGAACAAACCTCCACCTGTGCTGCTGCTGCTTTTCAGAGACTTCAAAGTGTCTCTTCAGCAGTTGTGTGAACTATGTAGAGGTTCCTCTAATGATGGACAGAAAGGACTTCAGGCATGTCACTTCCTAGGCCTCCCAAGGAGAGGCCCCCTCAACCAGTTGTGTGCTGTCACAGCCACAGCTGCGGCTGCCCGTATTGGTGGGCAGGTGTGTTGGGTGGGCGCCTACCACATCCCCACAGTGGACGCTGCTTCTCTGCAGTGGGCCAATGTTACTGTAGGTCTCTCTGCACTCATCCCTGCTGAAACGTGCAAGAGTTTTGCTGGGAAAACATGCATCCATGGGTTCATGAAGTTTGGTAGATAATGCCTAACCTGGAGAGTCTCTCAAATTCCCACCAGCGCTGGAGGAAATCCCCATGCTTCCTGTCCCCACAACTGGTATTTGCAGGCCTTTGAATTTTAGATGTTCTAGTGGTTCTTCTGGTGTTGTTTGCATTGTTGTTTGATGAACTTGGATTTCCTCTGTTGAGTCTAATGTTCACTTCCCTGTTCTAATTTTTAGTAGCTCTTTACATAACCTGGATACTAATCCTTTGTCACTCACATATAGTCACGTGTCTTCTCCAATTCTGGCTTACCTTTTCCTCTCAAAATTATGTCTTGAGTAGCTCTTAATTTAATTGTAATCAAATTTATCTATATATATATATTTAAAGATTTTATTTATTTATTTTTAGAGAGAGGAGAAGGGAGGGAGAAAGAGCAATGTATGGTTGCCTCTCACATGGTCCTCACTGGGGACCTGGCCTGCAGCCCCGACTGGGAATCGAACCGGGACCCCTTGGTTCCCAGCCCACGCTCAATCCACTGAGCTACACCAGCCGGGCCTAAATTTATCTATATTTTATGGTTAGTATTTTGTCTCCTATGTAAGAAATCCTTCCAAACCTCTCCTAGTTGTTTTTCCATCTTCCATACAGACACCCACTTGTCCCAACACCTCTTAATCACGGGGACCGTCCTTTCTCCTTTGGGCTGCAATGCGCCTTCGTCACAAGTCAAGTGTCCATACGCACTCCACCTGGGCTCTTCGTTCCCTTCCATGAAACCTCATGCCAGGCCCCAGCTCTCTTAATGCTATGGTTTTATTAGTTTGGGTACCTTGGAGGGCACATTTCTGTCTGCTGCAGCTGCCATAACAAACAGCACAGGCTGGCAGCTTAAACAACAGAAACTTATTTTCTCACCGTTCTGGAAGCTGGGAGTCCAAGATGAGGGTGTCAGAAGGGTTGGATATATTTAATGTAGAGAGACCTCCTAAAACTCAACAACCACCACAAAACATCCCAATTCAAAATGAGTAAAAGGCTTGACTAGAAATTTTTTCAAAGAAAATACCAAAATTTGCAATGGAAGTCCTTGACCATGGTCAGTGAGGATATGAAATGATTCTCAAAATCACTAGTTATTAGGGAAATGCCAATCAAAACTATAAAACGAGATACCACCTCACGACCATTAGGAAGTCTTCTGTAAAACGAAACAAAACACAAAATAGTAAGTATGATCAAGGATGTGGAGAAATTGGAACTTTTTTGCGCTGCAGGCAGAAATGTAAAGTGGTGCCGCTGTTGTGGAAAACAGCTCCTCAGAAAAACCTTTAAAAATTAGCTTATGGTCTAGCAATTCCACTCTGGGTATGTACTCAAAAGAATTGAAAGGGCGTCTCAAAGAGGCACCTGTGCACCCATGTTTACAGCACTACCCACAGTGGCCAGCCGGAGGAAGTACCCCAAGTGCCCACAGACAGATGAATGGGTGGGCAGAATGTTCTATATGCATACAATGGAATGCTGTTCAGCCTAAAAGAGGAAGGACATTCTGACACATGCCACAACATGTATAAAATCTTGAGGACTTTATGCTAAATGAAATAAACCAGTCATAAAAAGATCAACACTGTGCGATGCCACTTACATGAAGAACCTAGAGCAGTCAAATTCATAGAGACAGAAAGCAGGTGGCGGCGGCCAGGGACTCGGGGAGAGGGTGGTGGGTTAGTGTTTGATGAGGCTGGGAGGTTCGGTCTGGGCAGGAGAAAGTCGTCCTGGAGATGAATGGTGATGGTGAATGTGCTTAATGCCGCTGAGCTATACATTTAAAAATGGTTAAGATAGTAAATTTTATGTTTTATATAGTTTACCACAGTGAAAAAAAGTTGTGGGAGAAATGTCAACAACGTTGAGAAGCCCTGGATGAAGCTATCCCAGCAACTTATTAATGTCAGTCCTGGCCCCTGCCCGGGTCGCTCAGTTGTTAGAGTGTTGTCCCCAGTACGCCAAGGTTGTGGGTTCAATCCCTGGTAAGGGCACATACAAGCATCAACCAATGAATGCGTAAATACGTGGAAAAACAAGTCAATGTTTCTCTCTCTCCCTTCCTCTCTCTCTAAAATCAATAAAATAAAAAAATATTAAAAAGAAAACAGTTGTAAAAAATTGGAACAGAGAACAAGAAATTTAAAAAAACCCAACAAGACGAAGACAAAAAAGTCACTCCTGAGTGCTCAAGACAATAGTAAACCCTACACGCGTGCCCAGGCTGGCGTGGCTGGTTCCTAATGACTCCCTCAACTTGTCATCCTGCCTCCTGCGTCCCCATTCTGGTAGTCGCCACTGTCTCCTCCCGCCTGAGGCTGTTCCCTCCGCCCCAGGAACCCTCCGTGCTGTGTGCCTGGCGAAACTCTGCTTTTGCTTGTATGAAAACACCTTTATTTGCCTTCATTTTGAAGGAGATTTTCTGTGAGTACAGGACTGTAGGTTACAGAGTTTCTTTTCTTTATTTACTTTTAAAATGTCATTCAGTTCTCTCCTGACTTCTTAGGTTCGAGGTCAGGGAGACTTGCCGTACCAGCCAGTAAGATTTCTTAGAAGTCATCCAGTGAGATGGTGTTACGTGGGCTCACGGAGAGGCAAAGAATAAAACTGGATTCTTTAAACAAAAACTTTGGATTACTTGTCTTTCTCATCTTGATTTATAAAAGTTCTGTTTTTCTGGATACTAATCTTTTGTCAGTTTCATGAATTGCAAATACCTCCTCCTAGTCAAAATACCTTTTTTTAAAGGTGTGTTTTCTTGATGAGTAGTTTTGAAAATCTGAAACTAGTTTACTGTTAAACCTATCCCCAGGACCACATGCTTCTTATTTAGTTCTTGTTTTAACAAACTTGTTGAATTTAGTCATTTGTTTTTAAGCTAATTATAATCTCAAAAGTGTGGAAAACAATGATCTCATCTTGAGATAGGATCATCTTGTTGCTTAAGATAACCTCCGGCCCAACTCTGTTCCAGACTAGGGGTGTCTCCCCAACAAGAGCTTGGGGTCTTGTCTCTCCTTATTCATTATCAGGGACAGAGAAGACCCTCCCAGGATAACACCACGTCCCCCCCTTTTGAGAGGACTGCTCAGTCAGACGGGTGGCACAGAGCCCTGTCTCCTTGCCTATAGGATAGCACCTACCTCACTGAGTGTGATGAAGAGGAACTAATACATGTGCTTAGAGCCTGCCCGGCACACAATAACCTCCCCATGGTGTCGGCAATCATTGCTGTTTTCCAAAGGGGCAGATACGCTGAGACCCTGGGCAGTGCGGGTCATCACGGCGAAGTAGGCGGTCCAGGCAGTGTGGTCGGTGGTCGATGCAGGGCAGGTGACTGTGAGGGGTGGGCGGTCCGGGCAGTGTGGTCTGTGCAGTGGGATTAGGCTGTGCAGTGTGTCAGGAGTCTGGGCAGGATGGGAATTCTGTGTGATGTGGGTGGTCCTGGCAGTGTGGGGCTCTGTATAGCATGGGTGGTCTGTAGAGACTGGGTGGTCTGGGCAGAGGTGACACTGACCCTAGAGACATCGAGCTCTGTCCCTTTCCTCTGGATCCCCTATGGAGTGTGGCTTGAACACCCTTGCATGTGGTCTGGCATCTCAGGCAGGCCACAAACCCTGGGTGCTGTCCCGAAACCCACTGCTCCTCCCGGTGGGCAGGGACCACAGCCGTGACTTGGGGAGCTGTTGACTCACCAGCAGGTGGCAGGCCGTCCCTTCCCCGCCCAGGCCGCGGGTGCAGAGGCCCTGCCTTTGCTCTTCCTTCTCTTCTGCTTTCTAGTTCACAGCACAAAAACAACTTCACTGCCCCGGTCACTTCCATTTGTCTCGGGAATATATGTGCTTGGTTTGCTTTTTCTCACAGATTTCTTATTTTTACTTCATCAGAGTTAGGGTGAGAGATCAGAGTCCAGTGAGCAGAGCAGAGAGAACCCCACCAGAGAAGTACAGGGGGCGGGGGCTGCGGTTCAGATTGAGTACATTTCAGAGATTCCATTTGATCTCCTTTGTTGGGTTTTGGCTGTTACTGGCTGTTGTGTTTTTGCGGTCACTTTAGGGTTTATGATGCGCACCTTAGTTTATCCCACTCTGCCTCTCAGGGGTGGGGCACCAGCTAAGACCTTCACAACAGGTGCTTGTCCGGCACACCTTACAACTTCCAGGCTACATTGTCAACCTGTTTCCCGTCTCTCAGGGATCACTGTCTGGGTGGCCCGATGACCAGCGTCTCCAAAACCTTTGTTTCATCTATTATTCCTGTTTCCATTCATCTCAGTGAGGCAGCACGGCTGGTTCCAGTTACTGCACCTTTATTTCCAGCCCATTGTGGACAACAACTCTTCATTTGTGTGTAAGTTGTATGTGTTCACTGTAAAAAAAAAAGGAAGCTAAAGAAAAGTTAAGAAAATAAAACGCATCTCAGATCCTACTCTCTAGCGCTAACTACACCTCCACGCAGTTATTCTTCTGTGTGTAGGCACAGACGAGGCCCAGTGGGCATCTCTCAGAAACTGCTGGAGCAGGAGGAGCCAAGGGCCACCTGCACTTCAAGGTTTGATGTGACAGCTGGACAGTCAGTAAATGCAGCAAGATTGCAGCATTGTCTATGTACGCATTTTCACACGTTGGGCTCACAGACTTGACCGTTTCAGCCAGCAGAGTTTCAGGAGAGCGGTGGATACCGGACTGATGCAAAAACAGAGTGAGGGATGGGGAGTAACAGCCCGGAGGTAGCCCCGAGCTCATGGAAGGCTGGGGCTGCACGCCATGGCACCGCAGGCCTGCGGACAAAGGGTTCTTCCACCGAGACTGTGTGATTTCCCTTTAGGCGTTTGGAAACACAAGGCTGGAACCATGGTCATGCCTTCTACTGGTCCAAGGGTGTGGAAACGAGTGAATCGGCTCCAGTCAGGAGGTTGCCACCCTGCCGGGGTGGCTCACTTGGTTGGAGCCTCATCCCATACACTAAAACATTGTGGGTTCTGTTCCTGGTCTCTCTCTCACTCTCTCTGCCCCCCACGCACCCCTCCCTCTCTTGCTAAAAGCAATAAACATGTCCTTGAGTAAGGATTTAAAATAAGAGAGACAGAGAGATTGCCAGGACAATCTCTTTTTTCTGTCTTGCCTGCAAGCCCCCTCCCTCAGATCTTACCACAGGGTCACCTGCTCCAGGGAGCCCCCACCCCGGGGCCCTATGAGGCCCACAGGGGCTCCTACATCCCTGGCAGATCCTGCACTGAGCTGAAATGTCTCTGACACACTTTGAGGGGAAACCTAGTTTATCCACCTCACTGACCCTTGGCCGGCCCCCTCGCAGGGTCTCCCTTTCTCCAGGGTGCAGAGCGCATGGGGTGTCACACAGATTGCTGTCGGTGGGAAGTCGTCTTACTGACACAGGTGACAGATGGAACCCCTGTAGACAAAGTGACAGGTTCCGTGGTCCCCAAAGCCGTTCAGTGTGGCTTCAATGATTTTAGGGTGTTTACTGGTTCACTGTCGTCCGACCTGAACTTACCAGGACTGTCAGGGTCCTAATTGTAACAGGGTGTCTTGTATAAACTGTACCCAATCCAAAGACAAGATTATCGTGTGGCAGCATTAAAGTTATCATGAGATGGATATTTATTCATTGGAATAAATGGAAAACTATTTCTTTCACATGTACCACTAACAAACCCTGCTGCCTACAGGTTATTTGGTTGGGAGGTCCCTGTGGTTCAGGTCTCGGTAGGAGGCCTAATACTACAAAAGCTGAGGAACACGACTCCTCCTGCAGGTGTGGGCAGAGCAAGGCTTCTCCACCTGGTGCCTGAGCCTCAGGTGAGTTTGGATTCACCTGGCCTAGCAGCAGCGCACCTGCCAGACTGTCCTCGCTGACAGGCCAGCAGCAGGAGCATCCCCCGACCTAACCACTGGTGGGCCAGGCTGCCCGGGCTGAGGCCCTGCGGCCGGTGGAGGCAATGCTGCTGGCCCCACTGCACTGAACATGTCTTACATGGTTTACGTCCCTAACACCCCTCAGAGCTGCACCCAGCTGGGACCCCAGGACAAGCCAGCCTGCCAATGAGGGTCTTGGAACACTGCCTGCCTTGTCAGCCCCGTTCCCAGACAGGCTTCTTCAGCAAGCCACTGACCACCTTGCAGCCAGGGTGTCTGAGTTCAGACTCTATGGGCTGAACTTAACCTCTAGGCCGCAGATGCCCAGCAGCTGAACCCCAGACTTGCCCCCTTCCTTATGTCAGGTTTGAGCAGCCTTGATCCTGGGCCCCTTGACGCACCCAGAGTAAGAGTCTGGTCCCCTCCCAGCCCCTAGGGCTGTGTGAGCTGCTAGGCAGTACTGTCCAGCCAGTGCTTCATGGTACTGTGGCTGAGGCTGGGGAAACTGAGGCCGCTGGGCAGTGCAGATGACACAAAAGGGCTCCTGCTTCTGTCGTTTCAGTGATTCTAATGTCGGGTCTGTGAAATCCTCAAAACTCCATTTGCGGGTACAGCTTCCCTACCCCAGCTTGGTGGGTCCAGGGCCAGCAGTGGCTCATGGCCAACCTTGCTCCCTCCCGGGCTGCTCACTCCTCCATGTCTGCTGAGACCTTCCTGGCTTCTTGGGGGCCCCCAGAGCATCCCTTTACCTCTGGGCCCAACGCTTGTTCTTCCCTTCCTGGGTGCTCCAAGTGCACCCTCAGGGGGTCCCTCATCCCTCCAAGATGGACCCATGAGTTTTAAACCCCAACAAGCCAGAGACAGTAGCAGGTGGACACCATATTCCTGACCATCTGGGAGGCTCCAGGACTAGCTAGTGCTGAGTGATGGAGACAGGGCTCCTGCCTCACTATCAGGAAGCAGGAAGTCGGCACGGCAGGTCTGAGTGGCAGGAGTCATCTGACGGCACAAAGTCCAAGCCTGTAACCCTGTGAACTTTATTGGCAGGAGGGGCCACCTTACCCCTATTCTAAAAATGATATTGGCACCAAGTATGAGTGTCTCCATCCACAGAAAGGCCTTTCGGGGTACAAGGACGTTTGTGCTCAACCTCTAGTGAGGCAAAGGGCAGAGGACATGGAAGACCAGGAGAGTCCAAGCCAGGCCCCAGGGCAGGGGCTGGCATTGGGGTTGCAGCTTGGCAGGCTAGCCCATCACCTGGCCCGGCGACCACGCACCTGTGAGCAAAGGCCCCGGCACAGACCAAAGCTCCCAATGTCAGTGCTGGGGCCCCAGAATGATGGGCAAGGTGGACTTTCCCCCTGATAAGTCCCTGGCAACTGATCCAGGCCTTGGCCAGAACAAAGTGACTTTCCTCCACCTCCTTCCCAGAAGCTTCCCAAAGCCGCTCTTGCTGAGAACTGGAGGAGCACATGGTGTGGGTGCGGAAGCACCCTTGACTTGTACCTCTCAGGGCCCAGGGCTTGTTACCAGAAAGGGACCCACCCAGAGCGGGCCTGCCTCAGGCTGGGCTGTAGTGTGTGGCTTCTTGACTTTGTGTAGGAAAGATTTGACAACATGAGTCCAGGTGATTTTGAGAGGATGTTTATTAAGCTGGGAACAGTGAAACAGACAAAGAAAGGCTTGGGATAGAAGAAGCAACAGGAGAGCCTAGGCGGGGCTGCTTTGGCTCACTGAGAAGTCAGAGAAAAGGGGATCTTGAAGACAGGTTCAGGGGGTTAGCTTGGGACGACCTGCCGCTGCCCATTGCTCCCCTTGTTGCAAGTCTCACGGGGACCCTTAGAGTTAGATGAACGGCTGTGGGGAAAGAAGGGGGAAGAGGAAGGGAAGGGGAAAGGCACAGATGTGCTCCAGGAGAGAAAATGCACACTGGATCCTCTTCTAGAGGGTTTTAAAGGCTGGGGGTATAGGGGAGCTCTTAGGGGAGGATCTTAATAGAATACTCTTCGGCTTTCTGCTGATGCACCAAAACGAGATTTATTCCCTTAACTTCATCTGTCCTAGGGTGTGGTTGGCACAAACTGTACTAATTGGATTTCTGCTATCTATCTCTCAGGACCATTGTCCCCACTTAGGCAGGGAGGGAGGAAGTACTGGGGCCCAGCCCTCGATGCCACCTCCTCAGAACCCAGCCTTCCCCTCTTCGGCCTGGTTCCACCACACAGACTCCGGTCCGGGGCCCATGGAAGTCATTTGGTGCCTGATGCCCACATCTGGCGTGTCCTGGGCCACCCCGACTGTCACACCCCCAGGAACAGTTCTAGTCAGCAGGGAAGAGGAAGTTACCTTGGCCAATGGCCATCATCAGTGGGCCCCGAGGTCGCACACCACCCTGCGATCACCCACAGCAGGCAGCAATCGGTGACATCTGAGCTCCAGGTTCTGTCTGCTCACATGTCCAGCCCAACATCGGTTCAGCAATGCCAAGCATGAAGAAGTTTCTCAATGGCTGAGTTTGAGTGGAAGAGTCTGCATGTCGTGAGTCCTCAGCAGGTCACCTGCTCACACTCAGGATCGAGTGATACCTCTTCGGTCACGAGTGACTAAAGGGCACACAGCTGATGGAGAAGCACAGATGGCTCTGGGGGCCTCTGCGGGACAGGGGCCCCTCTTAGAAGAAAGCCCTGTGCGTGCCCCTCTGATGGGTTTGGAAGGTTTCGCACCAGAGAACCTCCAGGGCACGTGCCAACACTCTGCCCTGGAAGCAGACAGCAGGAGGAGGCTGCGGTGACCTGACCGGCAGGCACAGGGCACTGGGGTCCCCCTCCAGCTCTTCCTGCCACCAGCAGGCCCCTCAGTGAGAGGTGACTTCTCTGGGTGGTCAAGGGTGGCCTCATTCACCATTTGGGGTTTTTTTTCACCAGATTCATGTGACAGTCTGGGCAAGCCCAGGGAACAGGAAGTGGTGGTGTGTGTGTGGCCTGGGCCATCTTGTATCTTGCTGGGGAACAGCCCTGATTTCCCCCGAGGCCTGCAATGGCTCTTCACCAGCAATGACGAGGAAGCAAGCCGAGCTTACCCCAACGTCTCCTGTCCCCAGGCAGGGGGATGCTACGCATGGCTATGTTTGCTCACTCTCCAGGGGACAGGTCTGCCAGGCTGACAACCCCCAGTATCTGATTATTGCAACAGCAGGCACCACCCACCCTCCTCACGCCACCCCCAAAATTATGCAGCACGTAAAAATGAAACAAGGTGAGGAACTGGAAGGCACAGGGACCTGGCTTGTTCCACCGCTCAAGGGCCAGAGCCTTGAGCTTGCACTTGGCCAGCACATTTACTTCCTTGAACTGACTCTTCACCTTCCAAAGAGCGAGGTTGGCTAGAGACGATTTGATCATAAAACGATTTTCAGATCCTTGGTGTCTGCGGCAGGAGCCCTGCCCATCAGAAGCCATCACAGTGAGACAATCCTGTTCTTTGACCAGCTTCTGTCACAGCTGCTTTTCCTTTCTGTTCAAATGACAGGATAGCGTCCAGCTTCGCTAACTACTCCTAGCAGTTAATCTTTTCTCTTTTGCTGACGAGGGTGTCATAAATCACACGAGGTTTACGACTGAACGTGAAGAAAGAAGAGACTCTAGGTCTCCTCTGAGCTGACTGTGATTCATGTCCAGGTGGGCAGCGTTCTCGGGAGTGGCCTTTGTCAGCCACCATCCCGGACCCTCCATCCCACCCTCCGTATTCACCCCGGGGGCACCACAAGACTTGTTTTTCCAGCTCAGAGTCCATAGCATGGCCTTGTTGAGGTTCTTGGCCCACCCCAACCTCTAACCACACTTACTCTGATGTCTGAAGGTGACAAGGACCTGAGGAATACACACAGAGAAGGACATAAGCCCAGAACAAAGTCTCCCACCAGGACCCAGAGCCGGTGTATGTCCAGCTGAGATGCTCGCTCAGGCTGCTCTTCCGCCCACCCGAGGCCCCTGCCTCCCCACTGCTGCCCAGCGCCCCATGGAGACTGCCTTTGCAGAGACGGAGAAGGCGTCATCTGCCCTGGGCTATCTGAGCAGTTGACCCTGGGCATCTTAACAATCAACAGTGAAGCAGCCCAGAGTATGTCCCCTCAACAACTTTAAGGCAAAAGAAACGAAGTGAGGCCCGTTTCCAGCATTGTGCCCTTGACTAGCGGTGTGCAGCACACCCTCGGCCATTTGGGAGGGGAGGGCATTGCACCTTCCCAGTGTGGCTGAGGCACGAGGTGACTCTGGTCTGGAGTGGAGTCTGACTGTCCCTGCCTATCCCTGAGAAACTGTGTCCCACGGAGCTCCGAGTCAGCAGGGAGAGAATCTGCACCTGTGGAAGGGAGAACGCAAGCCGTGCCCAGTAGTGGGGGCGGCGGTGCAGCAGCGGGGAGACCACTCAGCCCCTGGCACAGGTCCGAACTAAGGGAGTAAGGGGGGAGCACAGGCTTTGGAGGGAGAGCAGGTCCCGCAGAGGCAGGAAGTAGGGGAAAATGGGGATGCAGGGACCAGATCGGGGAGACATCAACAGGGAGCTGACACCTGCCCACCTTTTAAAAGGATCTCTTGGGCCCTGGCCAGGTAGCTCCGTTGGTTAGAGCATCATTCTGATACATCAAGGTTGCGGGTTCAATCCCAGTCACAGCACATAAAGGAATCGATCAATGAATGTATAAATAAGTGGAACAACAAATTGATGTTTCTCTCTCCTTCTCTCTAAAATCAATGAATAAAAAAATTTAACAAATAGAAATATAAAAAAAAAAAGGATCTCTTGGCCTGCTGTGGGGGCCAAGGGCCTAGATCCACCAGGGAGGTGGCCAGCAAGCATGGCAGCCGAGTGCCCTGTCCTGCATGCCTTCCTCCCATGGCCGTGCCCTCAGGTGGCCCGATGCCCATCGCCAATGCCCGTCCTGCTTCTCCTTCGGGATTAACTAAACTCCATTGTCCCTTCTAGACACTTTTTTATTGTCTTTTCCTATTTTTCTTAAGACCACTTTTCTAAAACAGTTTTAGGTTCACAGCAAAGTTGAAAGGAAAGTACAGGGATTTCCCTCACACCCTCTGTTGTCCCCCTCCCCCAAATCCACACAGCCTCCCTCATTATCAACAACACCTGCCAGATCACACATTTGTGATACTGCTGTACCTACATTGACACATCATCACATAGAGTTCATAGTTCACATTAAGGTCACTCTTGGTGCGGGTTTGGACGGATGTGTAATGACACGTATCCATCATTATAAGTGCATACAGAGTTTCACTGCCCTAAAAGCCCTCTGTGATCTGTTATTCATTCCCCCCAGCCCCGACCCCTGATAACCACGATCTTTTACTGTCTCCATAGTTTTGTCTTTTCCAGAAGGTCATAGAGTTGGAATCACGCAGGGTGTGGCCTTTCCAGACTGGCTTCTTTCACTTAGTAACATGCACTTAAGTTCCTCTGTGTCTTCCCATGGCTTCATAGCGCATGTATTTTAGCTGAATAATATTCCATTGTCTGGATGGACCACAGTCTGTCCATTCATCTACTGAAAGTTATCTTGTTTCCTTCCGGGTTTTGGCAATTAATCATAGAGCTGCTATAAACATTAATGTGCAGGGTTTTGCGTGGATATAAGTTTTCAGGCATTTGGGTAGGTACCAAGGAGCATAATTGCTGGATCACATGTGGTAACAGTACATTTCATTCTGTAAGGAATTGCCAGACTCTCTCCCTAAACGGCCGCCCCATGCTGCATCCCACCAGCAGTGAACGCGAGTCCCTGATGTTCCGCGTCCTCACCAGCACTGGTGCTGTGCTCTGGATTTTGTCCATTCTGATAAGTGCGTAGTGGTATCTTGTTGTGGTTTTAACTTTTATTTCCTTGATGACGTATGATGTGGAGCACCTCTTTCACATGCTTATTAGCCATCTGTAGATCTTTTGTGACTGTATCTTTGGTGTCGTATCTAAAAAGCCATCTTCAAACCCAAGGACATCTAGGTTTGCTCCCGTGCTATCTTGTAGGAGTTTTATAGTTTTGTGTTTTACAGTTAGGTCTGTGATCCAACGTGAGTTAATTCTGTGGAGTTGAACGGTCCGTGGCTGGATTCATTTTTTCAGCACCGCTGGTTGAAGAGATTATCTTTGCTCCGTTGTTGCTTGCTCCTTGGTCAAAGATCAGTGAGTATTTATGGAGGCCTGTTTCTGGGTTCTATCTATTCTTGCTTCATTGATTTACTTGTCTACAACTTCATCATCACCACACTATGCTGATGATTGCAGCTTTATAGCAAGTCTTGAAGTCGGGTAGTGTCAGCCTCCAACTTTGTTCTTCTCTTTTAATGTTGTGTTGGTTGTCCTGGGCCTTTGCTTCCACGTACACTTTAGATCAGTTTGTCCCAATCTATGGACTGCACTCTGGGTGGTGTTGATGCCCCCGGCCGCCACTCCCAGTGCCGGGCTGCACTCACTGCCATCCCCTCAGAGAGTGCTCTCAGAAGGCTGAATCCATCCGAACATTCCTGGACCAAATCAGCGATAGCAGGGGTTTCCCTGGGAGCGAACACACATTTTTCTTTGAAGCCAGACATGATGTTGGATCTCTCTGCCCCAGAACTCATTTCCCAAGTGGGATCACTGGACAAGTCTGCCACTGCAGGAGGAGGTCTGCAAGGCTGGAGTCCAAGGTTACCGGGCTCAGGCCCTGATCTGGGTGGGGTGGCTGTCTGGGAACAAGTGCCAGGGGCTGCCAAGAAAGCCAGCTCTTGAGCAGAGCCACACCCTGCTCTTGTTCTGGGGTCCTGGTCCTTCCACCTGAAGAATGTGACTTGGGGATTTGGGGACGCTCCTATCTTAAGCTTGTGGGAACAGGGAAGCAGAGAGCTGAGACCTAGAGAGATGGGACAGAAGGATGAGAGGACAAAGGGCCGAAAGACAGTTAGTGTCCTGCTGGGGTCAAACATTGGGCCAGGCATGCAAGCCAGTTCCAGGGACAGTTTGAGGGCATCTATGGACCCTCAGCCCCCCTCAACCCCGTTCACCCCCAGTGATCCTTACTCCCACCTGGTTGTGCCCCCATCTGGTCCTGTCCACCAGCCCCTCCAGACCCCACCACACATGGGCTTCTGCTGACACAGGCAGGCGGGCCAGGCTCCAGGTCACCACTGGGTACCTTCAACCGCCTTTCCTCCTTGGAAATGCCCCTCATTCCTCAGCTGTCCATTAGGCCCCGTGCGGATGTCACCCTGAAGCCTTCCCCCGCCCCCACTTGCCTGCTCCCTGAGGGGGGACATTCCCTGCACACAGTGCCCCGGTCCCTACACAGCTCAGGACAGAGTGCTCTTCTGACCAGACCCTCCCCCAAACAGCCAGGTTCAGCTCTGCTGAGCTGGAGGGCAGTCCTTCCCAAGAGGAGAAGCTCCAAGAGCCCGGCATTGCTGTCCAAGGGCTGGTGTCCCTACTTACCACGCCCCGTATGTGGTTACAGACATTATTGCTATTATTATTGTTACCATTATTGTCATTTTTATTACTGTGGATGGAATATGAGTGTGTCTGGGCTGGCTTCAAAGCCATCTGAGGGAGGCTGGGGAGGAGCTGAGTCGGGGGCAGTGGGTCAAGGAGAAAAGACGGAGTGGCAGTGGAGGGGTGGGAGGGCCTTGAGCCGGAGCTGCAGGAGAGAAGACTCAGGGCCCAGGGAGAGGACGCAGAGCCCAGGCCTGGGCTGGGCCTCAGAGGTGGGCAGGGTGCTTCTTCTGCTGTCGCAAGAGGGGAGATTGTTGTTTGCGATTGAGGCCATGTACAGGCTCAGAATGGGGCATCCCCCTCAATTGCTTGTGTTGCCCTCAGAGGGGAGGCCCCGGAGACGTTTAAGACAGCTCCCGAGTGCGAGTGCAGACAGGGAGCCCAGGGGAGGCGGGCCTGGCCCGCCTGGGGGCGGGGCATGCGGCTGCCCAGCCCTGCGGCCTAGGACAAGCGCGTCAGCTGGCCACCTCTGTGGAAGCCGCTGTTGTGGATGGTGGTCCAAGGCGCCGTCTGCCCCGAATGGCTGCGTAAACATTAATTAGCACGAGTTAATATATAATTCTGCACACACACACACACACACACACACACACCCCTGTATCTCGCCAGTGCCAGCACTATTGTTTGATAAGGATTTAATGAGAAGGAAGAGGGAAGGCGCCTGATAAGAGCTTTCTCTCATTGTGACCAGCACCAAGGTCATGGGATGGGGGTGGGTGTCCCAGGAAAGGGCACAGACACCGCTCCTTTGATGCCCACTCAGGACCCTGCCACAGGGAGCCCCCAGCATCGTCCAGACCCTGGTGCCCCACTGGCGTCAGCACCCACCGTAGGGGGGGCTTTGTGGCAACACCTCAGCACACGTCTTCATTGAAAGTTTCGGTGGGTATTTCACTGTTAGTTTGCATTAACGTTCCCCATAGGCAGCAGCTCTGCTGAGGGGCTGGTCCGCACCGGTCGCCCACAGGTGCGCGGTGCAGGCTGTCCTGCCTCCACGTGCCTCCCTCTTGGCGCACAGACAGCAGTCCCAGGAGAGCAAGGTCAGGGAGCCACTGCTTTGTAGAGTCACGCATTCCCGGACAGGCAGTTCCCTTCCTGTGAGCAGGTTAAAGTGGGAGGCGGGGCAGAGCGCAGGCATTTGGGGTTTAAGGCAAAAATATGGCATGTCATAAACTGGGATCACCTCTGAGCCCATCCTATGTCTGGGGGATGCCAGCACATTGACCAATTATGGGTCAGCTGCCAGCAAGCAGTTGGGATGGTGACTAAGTGCTGATGCCTGCTGTTCCCCAGATTTTTCTGCCAGGGTGGAGAGGGCCACAGCAGGTGGGTGTTGGCCTTCCAAGGGAGCAGAAGAATGCATCTCCAGGAAAGGAACACGTTGGGGGCCCCTCTCCCGGACCTGCCTCTGCCTAGGGCCACCCCTGCCCCATAGCGAGCGACTGTGCCGAAGGTAGGAGTCCTCTGCTGTGTCAAGGCCACACCTCCATCCTCCTTCCTGGGGAGGCAAGCAGAGCCCCCGCATGACCCTCTGGGTGCAGCCCCATCTCAGATGAGCTAATCCAGAAGGAAAAGTGGAAACACATATCTGTCAGAGAACAGTTCATAAGACTAGTCTGCTGGGCGCTCCCCACCAAGGCCCCTGTTTAAATGCAGACACCCAGAGATCCTTGTCTTGGTCTCGAGGCACACGCGTGTGCACACTCACACAGCTTGGTTTCAAACATCTGGTCCTGGCTTCAAGAAGAGCTTTCCATACAAACGAGATTGGGAGTCAGTCCCCGCTGACTCCCGTGCTGCAGGCGTTGGACCGCGCTAGCCCAGGAGGCGCATTTGGACCCGGGCGGGGGGACCATGTCCACACCTGACTCTGCTCTGTGCTGGCCTCCCCACCTCTGCCAGGCCTGTGGGCTGAGGGTGGCTCTGGAAAACCCTGGACAAACCCTCAGGAAATAACCTTCCAGTGAATGTGCTTTCTCCAGCCAACCCAAACCGCGGCTGTCACAGATGCCGGTACCTCAGACCACGCCTCTGGAACGTGTGTGGCATTAATCGAAAGTCAACTGTGATGTCAGCAAATATTTAAGTGGTCACTTGGCCAGCCCGATGCTGGAACTGAGTCAGGAGACACATGTCCCCCAACGAGCTGCTCTTGTGCCTGTGGGCGCCTGGGCATCTCGAAGGGATGTCATCGCGGGCCGGGGGCGTGGATGAAGCTGAATGCTGTCCCCATGGCCGTGCTCTGTGTGTATCTCAAAACCTGCCGTGCGAGGGGCTGTAGCTGCTGGTCGGTGACTCATCAGGTTTTTTCCCTCCCTGACCCCCTGGCCATGGCTCCAAGTCACCTGCCCCCTCACCACCCAGGCCTTCCCTCTAGCCCCCTTGCTTCTCCTACTGGGGACTCCAGGCTTTGGAAAGAAACCTGGATGCCGCTCCAGCAATGGTGCCACGAAGAGAGACAGGGATGTTCCACACTGCAGCCGGCCAGTGCACCATGCCTGGGACGGGACGCCAGCACGACACCTGCCAGCGAGCGCCTGTTGCCAGGGCCGTCTGGGCAAATTAGTAAACCAGTCCACGGTCGGCACCAGCATTCTTAAAATAAACCACCCACCCAGCAGCCCCCAGTGCGGGTATATCCATTCTGGCTGATCTTTGTGCTGGCCCCATGCCTGGGCAGTGGCTTCACTGGGACGATCACAGGTGGCCTCTGGTTATACACAAAGAGCCCCCTTCTCCTGCACAGGATGGCCAAAAGCCCGCACCTGCGTTCATGGACCCCAGACGCTGGACCCTCCCCTGGTGCCGGTGAGCTGGGTGCTGTTGCCATCACCTCATCTGACAGATTAGGTAGTCAAGCACAGAGAGGTTAAGTAACTCCCAAAGGCAACACAGCTGACCAGTGATGGGGACAGGGTCCCTCTAGGCCCTTGGGCTGGTGCGGGGCCACCTACTATAGGTGCTACTTCTCAGGGAGAATGTCATTGGCCAGAACAATTGAGGCGTGGGGATGTGCTTCCATGACGCTGTGATCTTCAGCAAATCACTGAGGTTTTCCACTTCCTTGCTTTACA
Organism: Micronycteris hirsuta; assembly: GCA_004026765.1. Taxonomy (NCBI): domain Eukaryota; kingdom Metazoa; phylum Chordata; class Mammalia; order Chiroptera; family Phyllostomidae; genus Micronycteris; species Micronycteris hirsuta. The sequence continues at coordinate 56,704 of PVJI01003849.1, read as the reverse complement.
ACAGGATCCAGAGGTGCGGGCAGAGAGTGTCAGTTGGACCTGCCGCGTGGTGTTCCCAGGGGTATCGAATGAATCTTGGGGTGGGACGTGTGCAGGGTAAGCAGCTGAGCTGTTGTTATTTTTCTGTGTAGCTAATACCCAATCTCTAAATAGGGAAGTTCAGAGACAGAACAATGAACATATTCACTTGCAGACAAACACAAAGGATGGTTCTCATACGGAGTGGGGAACTCCATGGCAGCTGGTGCTGCCTGCAAATAGTGGCCACTGGGTCTCTGCCACTCCATGGGCGCACGCCTGTGGGAGTGGGGCGTATCCTTTCATGGTACGTTTTCATGAATGACAAAGGCTGCGTTAAATAAAGGGGACCTTGGTCCCAACCCACACACACAAAATGCGGCAAGACTAATGAATGCCTATGGCGACAGCCCGCCCAGGTGAGCAGGTACTGCTCATGAGCAGAACATTGTGCCTTCAATAAGATGTCAGAATGGCCAAATTACTGAAATGAAACACACAGGCATTTTTGTGGGAGGGAAACAGTGAGCAAGCCACGACTCATCTTATTTATTACGTTGGTGACATCCGTGACCCTGGGTAGGTGAGCCAGCAGGTGTGAGCCAGCGGGGGTGGGGGTGTGGGGGGGTGTTGATGATGGTGGCTGCTCTGCAGGAGGACCCCATGCATATCCAAGGAAAACACCCTTGTTTTCACAAGCTGAGACAGCAGATGCAGGGGAGATTGAGTTTTGAAAATATTATTCCTGAAATCTAAACTTGCAACTACTGCTTCCTGGCAGCTTGGCCCTTCGGGCATCTTGGCCTCGGGGCACCAGCATCTACCCTGGGGCTCGGCTGAAGCCGGTCAGGGAAGGATGTTGGGCCTGGGGAGGAAACACTTGAATTTATATACTTTCCGCCCTGGGAGGGCGAGAGGTCAGGGAGTGGATCTCACACCTTCTCTCACCTTGCACAGCCTCTCCTGGGCCACTAAACCGTGACTCAGACCCTGCTGACTTTCTGATTTTTCCTCAGAATTACACCCAATAAATCTGGTGATTCCTGTTTCTGCAGAGAAGTCCTGGTTTATGTCCAACACAATCACATCTCCTTTACAGCCCAATTGACCTCGGCCCAGCCTGTACCCACGGGTGCTCTCACTGCCCAGCCTAGGGTGGGTGCTTGGGCCTGCCTGTAGGTTCTGTCCTATGAGATCTCAGGAGGGGTGAGTACGGACGGAACTCCAGGGATAAATCCAGTATGGAAGAAGTCCTCTCAGACAGGGGAGGGGATGGAGGCCAATGCGGGTCGCAGCTGAATTTGGAAGGGGCCTCCTGGGCTCCGGTCCAAGCTGTCCAAACAGGGTAGGGGCCAGGAGAACCACACCCCAATGCCTCAAGCTGCAGAGAGGAGGCCGCGTAGTCCTTCAGGACGGCCTCTTGGGCGTCCCTCTCCCTTCCCGTCTTGAGCCGGATGGAACTTGGCATGGGAGAGTTCCAACCCAGATAGTGTCGGCTACCACCCACAGGGTCCCCAAAGAACCTGGGGACAGCACAGTTCACCACACACAGGGCAGGGCAAGTTCACCACACACCCTGAAGGGCTGCCAGGTTAGACTCTTGTGGACAGGCCACCATCGGTCACATGTCCTGGGGCAAAATCTCCCATCTCCCCGTGCCTCAGTTTCCCCATCTATTAAAAGGAAGGTGCAGTCCCTAGTTTTGCCCTCCCTCAATCCTGCTTTCACACTCGTTTTACAGAAGGGGAAACTGAGGCACAGAAAAGTTGAGGACCCAATAAAGTTCCATGACCCCCCATGAAGTCCCTGCGTCTGGTGAGCTTGGTGTGCCGTGAGTACCCTGCAGACCTCAGCGCCACCGTAGGTAACAGAACACAGGCAAAAGGCACCAGGTGGAGCAGATGCTGCGGAGCACCTGCCACAGGCCTCTGATGACACCCGAGGCAAAAGGGTGGAGGCTCAGACTTACTGCCTTTGGAGACAAGAGCTGATTCAGGTCACAGTGGCTCTGGAGCCCAGTCCTGGTGTCCTCTGGCTGTGGGGCCGGCAAGGGCTTCAGCTGTCTCTGCTGAGAGGAGGTGTCCTGAAGAGGCCCCGGGCCAAGGTGCCATGAGGATCAGGATGCAGAAATCGTGTGCAGGGCTTTGCGGGGTTTCAGGGCCTCAAAAGAGTGGAGTAGGGATGGGACCCGTGCCTATCCAAGGAGGCAGATGGGGGGTATCTATGCACACAGCACCCACTGGGTCCCCCAACCACGTGGTCCATGCAGCTGCGCCCTCCTGCCTGCCACCCCAGTTCAGGACAGTCCAGGGGGAGTGCACTCTGAGAGCAAGGGCAGATCCCCAAGCTGCCATCGGGGCCTGGCTGAGGCCCATCCTTGGCTTCCTCGCACCCCAGAGGTCAAGGTCCCTGCAGCGCCAAGGCTGGGTGGTCTGGGCACCAACTCAGGAACACTCTCCCCTCTGCTCTGCCTGTGACCTCTGACACTTCACTTATGAGGCCAGAGGGCTGAACACACTCCCACCTCTGCTGGCCTCTTGACCTGTGATAAAATGCTGCGGGTCTTCAGCGACCAGGAGGCCTTCCATGGGTCTTCTTCCTCTGGTAAAGAGAGGTTTCTAAGAGCCCTCCTTCCTGTTTCTGTGGTGTTTCTCATGGAAGTCTGAACAAACAGGTGTGCTCAGGCAAGTCTGAGCCAACACCGGTGGCCCCCTGGAGGGGTATGCTGCACACTTCAGCAGGATTGGGTTACAGGGGCCAGGTCAGAAGGGATCCCCCACCCCTGCCTCATGCCCCAGCCCTGGGGCAGCGTCCAGACAGAAAGCCTTCCTCCTTCGGCCTTCTCAGGCCTGCTCAGATCCTGGGAGGTCCCAGGGAATAGCAGTGAAAGGAACAACAGGGGTTGGGGAGGGGGGCAGTGATGCGCCTGGGCGGAGGTCTGCTCCCTGCCTGGACACCCACGAGTGTCCTGCTGGGCCAGCCCCCACCTACAGGCCTGCAAGGGACGGTGCGAGGGTCTCAGGGGACAGTGCAGGCACACTGCATTCCCCAGTGTGCTCACTGGTGTAAGTGAGCCCCTCTGCTCCCAAAGCGCCAGCAGGGGAGTCAGGCCGGTGTGCAAAAAGCAGGTGCAGTCAGGCCCATCCTGACCATCCTCAAAGTCAATGTGAGCAGGTGACCAGAGGCCTTTTGTCCCCCCTGTGGTCTCCCTGATGAAGGCGGCCAGCTTCGCCCAGCAGCTCGGAGGGAAGAGGCCGTTGGGGGCAGGGAAAAGCCAGCCCCGTGCAGGGACCTTGACTCTGTGCCGGGGACGCAGAGTCCCCCCCAGAAGCCACTCTGTGCTGGTCAGGTCTTGCATGAGCAACATTCGCATCTGAAAGGCTAATTTGTGCAAATGAGCGTTCTGCTCACCTCTGCCTAGGAATTCCCATCCCCACCTCACAAGCTGCAGACATTCCTCTCTCTGAAAACTTTCCACTGTCAGGTGAGCCCAGCTAGTCCCACTGGAACGACCACATGCTTAGCATCTGGGGGAGCCCGGCTCCCATGCTGCTGTGTTCACTTCCAGCGCCGTCTTTGGGTTTAGGCTGCATGTCAGGAGGCCCGAGCCTTTGACAGAGAGGTCTGGGCAGAGCTGTCCTGACTACAGGGCCTGGGGCCACTGGCCGGGACCCTTGGTCCACTGCTCTCAGGCTCAGCAAAGTAGAGGAGGAGGGGGCTCCACACACCTCGCTTGAGCCGTGACAGAGGCACCTGGCGTTCCACCTGCCCCCTGCCGGCCGCCTCTCCCAGGTTTTCCAGCGGCCCGAGGTAGGGGTCGGGAGGAACGGGCTGTGACCACCCCCTCCACCACTGCAGGAGCGAGTGTAACACCATGGCCCCTCCATCTCTGGGCCACCACCCTGTTCCTGATCGCCTTGGCACCGTTGGGATTGACTGAACCCAGCACTCACCTCGAGGCCTCCAGCTCTCTGGAAGTCCGGAGGCTGCCAAGCAGACTCGGGCCTTTGCTTACACTTAAAAACATCAATAAAAGGACAAGTGCACAAAAACATTACTAACTCATTTTCATAGCATGTTTGTAGGAGTTCTCAAGTTATTCTCATCAACAAAACTGCCATTCCTTGGAGAAATTTCTCTGGGTTCCTTTCAGAAGAAATGCAATCAGGAGTGAATATGTTAACAAAGCTTCATCCGCCTCTGTGAACAGAGGCCACCAGTCTCTCCAGGAACAGCGTGTCCTCGGGATGGCACCCCTTCAAAGGTCCCTAAATCCTCTGGTACACACTTTACAGCCGTAGACAAAGCCCGGCTGCCTCACTTTCCCTGTTGAGCTGTTGTCACCGATGTTTTGGCGAGTGCTTGCTCTGAGCCCGGCCTGATACTATGTATTGATTGACAGGTGAGGTGGGGCTCCAGGCCAGGCAGGGCCCACAGCAGTTTTCAGGCCCAAGGGGACCAGGCCCACCTCCAGCAGCTCCTGTGAAGGCTCTACAGGCTTCTTCTCACAGGGACATGTTAGCTGTGTGTCTTACCTCATCTGGAAGGTCCCAGGAACAGGCTGGCACTCCTGCCCAGGGCCATTCCCAGTTTCAAGACGAGGACTCACCATGGTGCACAGCATGCACTGCAGATGAGGCCTCCGGGTCCAGCTCAGATCCCTGTTCACATCCATGCACCACAGCGGAGGGTCACTTGGGGAAAACTGAGGCTCTTCAGCACAGACAAGATCTCCCTCAAGGCAGGCGGGAGTCTGGGCCCAGGGTCTCCAGAGCTTATGTTTCCCATATCAGGTTCTGGTGGTGTGAAGGCACTTTTGGCTCAAAAGAAAAAGATAGAAAGTAGAGGAATGGGGAGCATCAGAGCTCTCTTGGAGGGAGAGGAAGGTTCTCCATCTGGACGGTGAGTTAGGATCAAGTGAACAATTGCCTGATTAATCCGTTCCTTCTGTCTTCACCAGTGTTCACAGAACCAGAGCACAAGGCAGATGCAGTGATGACCAGGGCTCCATGAGCAGGGCCAAGCTCATGCCTCCACGGAGACAGGCAGCAATCCCAGCAGCAGGGAGCAGAAGTGAGTGTCATCCTACGCAGACCTGCCACATGTCCACTCTGAGTGCAGGTCAGCATTCTGAATGATAATTCACTCCTGGTGGGCACAGCATCGTGGTCCAGACTCCCAGCCTACCAAGGAGGGTGGGATCAAAGAGAGGCTGACTGTTCACGGTGGCAGGTGCGGCCAGCACTGGGTCACCCCTCCTCAAAATCTGCTCCCAGCTACTTCACAAGACACCAGAGGATTCTAGGGGTCCAATACCTGAGTGGGCTCCAGGGTCCTTAGACAGCACAAAGACCAGGGTCACCTGAGAGGGCTTCTATGTTGTCTTTGTGGGTGAATAAGCCCTCCCAGAGTGTGGGCCTTGCAAGACCAGGGAAGGAGCCAAAAGCAAGTGTCCTGGAAAACAGGCAAATCCATAGGTGAGGCAGATCGAAAAGCTCAGCCCAACAAGCCTGAATGTGTCCGGCTAGAACATACTCCTGAGCCCCTGGGGGGCCTCTGGGCCTGGGAAGAAGCTGAGGAGGAGACCTGGATGACCACTCAAGTGTGGGAAGCCTCAGAGACACCAACAAAAGCTGAATTCTGCATGAGCAGTGACTGGGAATGCAGCTGGGCAAAGCAACGGGCAGGCCTGGATCTCAGATGTAGGGAGATCCCAGTTGTGGCGTAGACTCCTGGATCTCTCGTCCTCTGCGTCTCCAGGCTCACGACTCTTTGTCTTGTCCTCTGACTTTTACATGGCAGGGTCCACTTCCCAGGCGTTGACCGAGGGCACGTCTGTGTCATGCACAGAGCCTAGCTGTCCAAGCCGAGATAGCTGCAGGGAAGAGAATATAAAAAGAGAGCTTGGGGAAATCAACAAGGCCCAAAGGAAGAAGAAAAACATTCAAGGACAGACATGCAGAGCAAATTCACTTTTCTTTGAGCTGAGTCTGAGTGAGTGATGGATCAAATGGAGCTGAGTCTGAATTAGTGATGGACCAGATGGAGCTGAGTCCGAGTGAGTGATGGACCAGATGGAGCTGAGTTCGAGTGACTGGTGGAACAGATGGAGCTGAGTCCAGGTGACTGATGGAACAAATGAAGCTGTGTCTCTGGCAGAGAAGGGTAAGAGTTAGGAAGACAAATGTCTGTTGCTCATGTAAGAAGCAAGAGGTTAACTGCAACAACCAGATTTTAAGTATACAGATTGGCCATTTGTGTGTTATTAGTTAAGAATAGATGCATGAAGATAAATCTTGTCAGACTTGATGAGAAAAAAAATGTACTTTCAATATGAGAACACTGGTAGGTTGCAAGCAAAAGAATGGGAAATGACACACCTTACATCATTAACCAGAAGAAAATGGTGGGGCTGCATGAATATCACAGTAGATTTTAGGCAAGAAGTATTAGGAGAGAAATAGAAGGACATTCCATGATGATAGGGAGCCAATCCAACCTGAAAACATAGCGACTCTTTCTCTCTCTTAGTTTAAATTATAGAAAGCAGAAACTGACAGAAGTAAAATACAGGCAAAGCCACCATTGTCAGTGACTATTTTAACACGTGTCCTTCAGTTACTGAAATTAGTAAGAAAACAGAGAATTTGAACCACTTAATTGACCAATTTGACCAAGTGGACACACATAGCACCCTACACCCAACAAGTACAGAATACACACTCTTATCAGAAACACACAGAATACTTACCAGAGTGGCCCAGACTCTCAGTCACAAAGCAGGTTCCAACAAAGGCAAAAGGACTGGAGTCTCGCAGTGAATGCTCCCTGCCATGGCGGAACTGTATCTCGGCGACAGAGAGATAACCTCTCCAAATGTTTGGAAATGAACTGCCACCTGAACAATACGCTCTAAGTAACCTATGTCAAGGAAGAAACCACAATAGAAATCAGATAATATTTTGAACGAAGAAGGCAAATACAACATATTATAATTGCTGAAGTGCACAAAAGTAGTTTGTGAGGGAACTTCATAGCTTACTGAAAAAATCACATACTAAAAAATGAGAAACACTGAAAATCCATGGCTTAAGCTTCCAGCTCAAGAAGCTAGAAAAAGAATCCAAAAATAAAAGCAAAGAAAATACAAGGAAAGAAGTGTATAAAAGTCTGTGAAAGAGAAGGCAGAAATACGGTGGAGAACATCAACAATACCAGAATCTGATTCTGTGGAAAGATGAATAAAGTTGGTAAAGCTCTAGCAATATCAATCATTAAAAAGAGAGAACACAAAAATTACCAACACGAGGAACAGAAAGGGAATCGTCGCTGCAAAGTTTTATAGACGTAAAAAGGCAGTAAAAGAACATTATGAACTCTACCTCAACAAACATAAAATTTTTGACGAAATGAGCAAATTTCTTGAAAATACAATTTACCAAAAGACACACAAAAAGAAACAGAATGTCTGAATAGTCTTATATTTACCAAATAAATTAAATCCGTAATTTAAAACCTTTCCACCTAGAAAACTGCAGAGCCAGCTGGCAGATTGGAAAGAACACTGTTGTAAGTATTTTGCATATCTTTTGTCAGATTTTTTCCCCCTTAGGTGTTTCATAGTCTCTGATGCTGTGTAAATAGTATTTTCAAATTAACTTTCATTTTCTAAAACAGTGGTTGTGGTGTAAAGAAATGGACTATTGATTTTGTAGCCGGCAACCTTGCGGATCTCACTCTCCTTAATGCTAATAATTTTGTGAGTCCTTTCGGGCATTGCATATAGGCAACCTCTCACACGCTAAGAACAACTGTGTTCCTTCTGTTCCCGTTCTCACAGCTTCTCTCTCATCTGCTCAAGTGCATGGAGAACAGCAGTGAGGGAAGCGTCTGCACAGGCTCTGTCCCTCCAGGAGGCGGGTCCTAGTTTCCTCGGCGCTGTGCTCACTGTGAGGTTTATGGATCCTATTTATCAGGTTAAGAAAACTTGCTTCTGTTCTAAGTTTGCTAAGAGTTTCCCTTCTTGCCTGTTTTGTCGTGAGTGGGTTTATAATCTTCCCAAAGGCCCTTTCCGCCTCTGTTTGACAGATCGTTGAGCTTTCTCCTTTAACCCCGTTGAGGTGATGACTCACCGAGCAGCTCTTCTAACAAGGAGCCCAGCTCCTGTGCCTGGTACCTTCTCTGCACTTTGCAGGATTCAGCAGGTCCATTGCATTTAGGATGCTTCCAGTTTTTGGTGACGGGGCTGGTTTCTGGACTGCCTGAGGGGTGGGGAGACATGGTTGGTCACTGTGCCCTGGGCTTTTGTGGGGCCGCAGTGAGGAGCTGGGTTCAGGGCTCTCACTGACCACAGCTGGGGTGGGAGTGGGGTACATTGTGCAGACAGGTCTCGGGGTGGTTCCCTGGAAAGGGGTCCCAGCAACGGATGTCAGAGGGCATGATCCATGGTAGAGGTTTCCTCCCAGGATGGGGATCTGGCCTCCAGAAAGGAGGGGGTGGAGTCAAGACTCTTCAGAGGAGAGGGCAAGGCCTGGGGAATGGGGACCCCACCAAAGGGTGTGGCAGGGCTGGCAGGACAGCCCAAAGGACAGAAGACAGGAACAGGAGTGATCAAAATGGTTGGGGGAGGGACTTCCACAGAGTCCTTATCTAGGAGGGTCCCCCATGTCCACAAGGGTGGAAAGGGTGCCAAACCAGGAGCATGAGGGTCAAGGCAGACCCAAGATCCTTGGGATGAAAACCCCAAAACCCCACCCAAGTGCTGCACCCACCTTCTCTGCTGAGCTACCTGCCAGCAATGCAGTGGGAAGGTGTGAAGTGTGACTGCGATCTCAGCCTGTGGCTACAGCCTGGTGACCCCAGGGCCTGGGGACACTGTGGCCAAGGTGGCAAGATTGGAGCTGCTGCTTGGCCTAAAACCCCACTGCCCTGAACCCTCTCACCTGTACACTGGTCGCTGGCCGTGGGCCGGAGAGGCTCCAGGCTCACCGGAGACCCCAGGGCTACCACAGGCTGACCACAGAAGAGCCCTGCTCACAATCGGTTTCGAGAAACGCAGCTGTATCACAGCAGTAGAATAAGGAAGGACAAACACCGCGATGGCGGTCGGTGCCCAGAGGGGTCTTGTGTCTACGTAAGACCTGGGCAGCAGGCATGCAGCCAGATCACCGGCTGAGAGTATAACAACACTGGAGTCCTTCTCCCCTCTAAGGGCTAGTGTGTGAGCCCTTCAGGTTTGAAAATAAACTTCGGGGGTGGGTGGTGAATGCCTGTGTGTATGGCCTTAAACATCTTAAAGTTACATTAAAACTTAACTTTCACATCTGTGTATTGTCAACAAAAGCATATATAGATTCAAAACCTTTTGTCTCTATTGACTAGATTTTTTTCACGAGCTGCGTGAAGGGCATTCGTAAGCAGAAATTACCGTAATGGACTACCTGTGACGCTTTTCACTTTCATTTGCTTAATTTTGAAGTTCAGATACTTATGGTAGATTGCAGTTCCTTTTGGACTGGTTATTTGCTTTATTTTAACATTTTTGAGTCGGTCATGTGATCATGGCATCTTCTCATGTGCTATGGACTGAATTTTTGTGTGTCCCCCAATTCATACACTGACCTTCAAGCACCTGCTGTGGTGCTATTTGGCGATGGGGCCTTTGGGAGGTAATTACGGTTCAATGAATTCATAAGGGTGAGTCTCCAATCCAAGAGGGTTAGTGCCTTATGAGAAGAAGACAGAGGGATCTCCCTCCCTCTTTCTCCCCTCACGCCTACACCCTGAGGAAAGGCCACAGGAGGACACAGTGGCTGTCACCAAGGCAAGAAGAGGCTCTTAGCAGAACCAGAACCTGACTGAAACCTTGATCCTGAACTAAGACAAAGCAAACCCACCAGTCATCCTCACCTCTGGGGAGGGTGGGGTGGGAAAACACTGAGGTGCTGACAGCGGTGATGAGTAAGGCAGTTATCAGATCATCACGCACCTGCAGGGCCCTGAGGACACCTCCCGACACACACACATGTCTAGGCCTCTGGCTACATTTGGCTACTGGGACATTTGAAATGTACATTGCACAACTCCAGGGGTGCTGTTCATAATGGTAGCCCTAGAGGGGTGGAATGCTGTAGAACTGCTTAAAACCACAGCCCAGCTAGAGGGAAAGAGGCCTTGGGGATGCCCACCCAATCCCTTGGCCCCAGTCCTCATTGAGGGCACTATGGAGAAGTGGGGTCAGTGGGTGGGTGGTGTATTAGGAAGACTGGGGCAGTGCACATAATCCCCACCCACGTAACCTGACTTCTCCTGGTAAGGGAGGCTGGTATCTTCACCACAGCACCATTCCCAGTGCCCTGAGCAGGGCCTCCTGCCCTGGAGCCTTCCAGCATCCTAGAGCACAAGTGCATTCATCCTACATGTGCCCACTGATCTCGCAAACAACATGTTTTTCACCAGAGTTTGCCTGCCCTGTGTAGTCACCCCATGCTCCCACTATACATTGCAGGGGCTTGCTTCCTTTCAGCTTTCCCTTGTCCTTGGGGAGCCTGTGGCCACCCACGCTGTCTGATGGCCAATGACTGGCATCAGCCTCACTCTGAATCCACCAGTCCTCTGCCCTTTGAACTACCCCCTGGGTCTCAGAAGAAGCTGCTCCTAAGAGAAATGCCGTGAGCTCCTAGGACAGGCTCTGATAAAAAGCTTCAAGGGTGGCGTGACCAGAGGGTCACTAAGCATCAGAGTACATGCTGTTCTGGTGGGCATTTGGCTTTCTGGTGGAATGCAAGGGCACCATCATCAAAGAAAATGCCCTTGTAAAGTCTTCACCCCAGAGCTGTGAGAAAGGAACAAGGAAGGTGTCTGGGATGCAGGTAATCTGATCATGTCCACCTGGCTCTACCTTCAGGACAAGAGGCTGAGAATGGAGCTGTGGCAGAAGCAGGTACAGCACAGACAAGCTTGAGATGGGAGACATGGTTACCAAACTAAAGTGGCGGTTCGGCTGCCTGCTGCCATCAATAGGCAAATTCTAGAGGCAGAGGCTGGTGAGAAAGGAAAGGGGCTTTTATTCAAATGCTGCACAGTCTGGGAGAATGGCAGGCAGGCTCTTTTCTCAAAGCCCATCTCCTTGAGGAAACCTGGAGGAAAGCCCAGCCATCCTTAGCCAAAGACCAAAACCAAAGATGATGTTCAGAGTTCTTTGTCTTGTGTAAAGTACTGTCCTTTGAGAACTGCAAGCAGCCACTGAGTGGTCATCCAGGCAGCTGAGTTTTTCTCTCAGCCACTACATCCTGGAACCCATGTGTGGGGCTGGCACCAGCATCGACCATGCACTTCCAGGGCCAGAAGGTCCTGTGAATGCACCAGCCAGTGCATTTGCCAGGTTGGTAAGATTATGCATCCCTGCCTTCCCTTGGGTTTATATTAGTTTGGGGTATGGGATGAAAAAAATCCCAATTAACTTCCCAAACCTCTGTGTACTCCGGGAGGGCCCACCCCCTGACCAATCCATTCTTTGCCCCAGGCTAGACTGACAGGCTTCTTCGATCCAGCACCTGCCCTGCCACCATTCTGATCTCTATGGTGCATATGCCTGCCTTCCCCTGGTCCCACTCCCAATCAGTTACTGGAAACGGGTAGGAGGGCTTTCCGCAGTATCCAATTGTCTTCTTAGCTTTGTGCATGCTTGATGCAATACTTCTGCCTGCTGCCATCTACACCAGGGCCAGTGGACCTGCTGCCCGGAGCAGGACATTCCTACCAGAGGTGGAGCTATTTGGAAGGCAAGAGCTCAGTTACTGGGACTACAAGGCCCACCATTGCCTCAGGTGGTTCCACAATCTCCTCCAGTGGCCCCTCCTGTTCCCCACCCTCTGCCTGCTCCCAGTGGTCCAGTCAGGCTATCCATATCACAACCATATACCACCTACCATGGCCCACCAAGCAGGGCCACCCTGGCAGCTGCCAGTCACATACTCCCATTGTGGGGTACTGTGGACTAGACCCTGTGCTCAGCTCACTCCAGACCCCACCCCATGTTCACAAAAACCCTTGAGCCTGGCCTTTCTCCCCCATCATCCCTGGGCTACCACAGAGGCTCTTACAGCTGACAAGTTATGACAAGAAACTGATAGGGGAACTCCAGAGTTAAAGATTTTATCTTCAGTTATAGTTGATAGGCTTAAGTGATTAATGCATGTGGAAAGCTGTTATTGCAGGAACTGGAATGCATGAACTACTGAATCCAGGAGGTCAACAAGCAATTCACCTTTTGGGTCCCAGTGGGGCTGCAAGCCTGGAGATGGTATCCAAGCCATTATGTTCCAGGAAGGGACCCTCCATGACTCAGATGAAGAATTTTTGATCAACAGATAAAGAATACTAGGAAAATTGCAACTCTGATCTGATCAAACTTTTCCCAAACCCCTTACCTATACTCTCCTTCTCCCTATAAAAGGTGGGCTCGAGATGAGATGTTAAGATGGTTTTTAAAAACTATTGTCCTCTCAGATCACTAGCATCTGAATAAAGTGTCTATAAAGATTTGATGCTTGTCTCTACTTATTGGTTCTGGTAGTGACAGGCAGCACGTACGCTGACTTTTCTGGTCTCAGAACCAGGAAGAGAACTCAAGGAATGAAGTCATCCAGCCCAGCACTGCCCTCACCTCCTCCTAAGACACCAACATATACTCAGATATTAGATGTGTCCACCTGACCTCTCACCCACCTGTCCATCAATTGTCCGTTCATCTAACCAATGTCTCCTGAAGGCTCCTGTGTGTGAGGCATTGTTTCACACACTAGGGATACAGCTGTGAGCCTGGAGGGCTTCATGAAGCCCTTCTCTCAGGGAACAGATGTTCCCGTGGAGAGGGCAGTCAGCAGGCAAATGGAGCAGATAGCATGTTGAAAGCCCAGAAGGCATGGAGAAACACAAGTTGGGGTGGGGGCAAGGGGAGCTCAGGGATCAAGGGATGAGACAAAGAGATGACATTGGAGCAAGTCGTTACAGAGCCAAGGGAGCCCGGGAGCAGAGGTCCCAGTAAAGGGGGAGCACCTGTCAGGGGGAGGCTTGGAGGAAGTCAGGGAGGGGCCTGAGTCTTGAGAGTTCCTCTGAGTTGGAGGGTCCAACAGGAGGGCTGGACCAGGCATCTGCCTTTGCAGCAGCCAGTGGCAGCCAGAGGTGCTGAGCAGTGGCTGGTTCCCTCTGTATTTTGCAATTAGAACAGACAGGTTTTCTGAGATGGAAACAGCGTGAGCTGAAGAAGTCAGTATGCATCCTGGGTTTGGAGCAGAACAGAAGGCAGGGCTGCCCCTGCTGAGGTTGCAGGGGGGAGTTGGGGGGGAAATGTGAGGTGTGTTGGCATCTTGGAATCTGAGATGCCCAGGTAAGCCATCTGCAGACATTGCAGGCAGCAGGGGCAGCAGATCCGCCCACCCCAAGTCAAACGGAAGCACACCCTATGCTATAAAACGCATTTCTGGTCCGATGCTAGAGGTCTGAGCCCACCGATGGGCTCTGAGGTGGGGGTAGTGGGTGTGCAGAAGGGATCCCTCACACAGGAACAGGGGGCACGCGCGTGGGAAGGGCAGCGACTTGGATTCTGCACTACCCGAGGTTGGGGAGGAGGAGGCCCTGGTTTCCTGACAAGTTGTTGGATCCTGTTATGAAACGCAGGTTCATGTGGAAGAGAGAGAGCACGAGGCTGGCGGCCTGGCCGTCGGGTCTCTGGTGGGGTCTAACAGCCCCAGATCCTGCGTTTGTGGAGGAATTGCTTGTGGCCAGTGTGCCCACGGAGGCCTCAGGCAACTCGGGAGCTGAACGAACGCCACCAAGGATTGCCAGAGGCACAGAGCACCGGCTGCCTGGCAGCCGCGCCCGTAGGGACCCCCAGCCCCCAGCGCTGCTTTTGGTCCTCAAGCGAGGCGGTCCCCCATCGTGCTGCGACCGCGCGAACGTCCCGGCCTGCACCTTGCAGCCTCGTGCTCCAGGAGAGGGCGGGAGTGGGTAGCAGGTGGAGTGTACGGGCTAGTGTGTGTGTGTGGCGGGGGTGGGGGACAGAGGGGACCCGTACGTGGGGGTGGGAAGGTGAGGTCAAGGGGCCGGTTTGACTCGGGGTGGGCGTGCCGAGAACGCGGGGCTGTGTCTGCGTTTGCCTGCGCGCAGCGGGGGCGGGAACGCCCCGCCCCGGAGCGGGAGGGGGCCGCGGGATTAAAGGCCACCCCGGCGGGCGGGGACCAGGACAGCAGCCCGCACCCGGAGCGCTCTAGGCTCCGCGCCGCTCCTCGCGAGTCCCGCCGGCTGGCGCGTCCGTCGGCCGCGGCGCAGCTCGTCCAGCAGAGCGCAGTGAGACTCACACGACATGAGCGTCCGGACAGGGCACTGAGCGGTGGCGACGATGTCGCGGCGCGGGGCCCGTGGCCCCGTCTGGAGGCTTCTGCTGGCGCTGCTGCTGGCGCTGGGTGAGCTGCCACAGGCGCGGGGCGTCGAGGAGGAGCCTGTTGTCGAACACGACAAAAGCCAGGGCTTCCAGGTGGTCACCTTCAAATGGGACCACGTCCAGGACCCGTACATCATCGCGCTTTGGATCCTCGTGGCCAGCGTGGCCAAGATCGGTAAGCGACCTAGAGTTGGGAGACTCGCAGGGCTCTGGCTTCTCCGCGACTTTCCCTGCACCGACCCCGCCTGCGCTCCAGGGAACGGCTAGGCCCCAGTCTTCCTTCGGGGCTGTGCCGGGCCCACGGTCTTCCTTGTGGAAGGGGCGCGTCTAACGTCAGTTGTCCCGCGGTCGGGTCCGAGAGCACCGCACCCAGCCCGGGGGGAGTCAGACCTTGGGTCAGGCAGGGCGAGGCTCAGGGGCCGCGAGCCCGGCCGGGCCCGGAGCAGCCGTGCGGGTTCCGGAGAGTCGTCCGATCTTGCTGGGCGGGAGCAGTCTGGGAAGCCTGAGCGCTCCGGCCTCCGCGGCCCCGCGTTCAAGCTCCAGTCGGCACATCCAGGCCTGCGGACAGCGCCACTCCTCTCTGGGCTCCTGGGCCGGGTTTTCTGTCTGTCGGGCTCGTGGGGGTTTAATACCCTGAGAGAGGGAATGTCCTGGCTGTCAAGCACTGAAGTGATACTTTGTTCCCGAGTAGAAGGGGAAATGGTGCCACTCAAAATTAAACCCAGTAAAATCCTATTTATAGGAGCAATTTTTCCACTGAGAGTGTTTCTCTTTTAAACTCTCGACTATTAAGATTTCTCTTCTTTTAACTTGCTCCAGTGAGCTAGCAAAGTGGGGATTGCTGTAACTCCCGGCAAGGTGATGGGAAGGTCAGCTTCCCTAAGAGCTTATGAGGGCAAAATCTCTGAGTGTTGGTCAACACCAGGGAGGGTCTTAGCTGAGATGGTGGAGATGTAAGGGCATTTGTAACTTATGAGGGGGAGCCCGAGGGAGGGCCCGCTGAGAGGGAGGGCCCATTGAGAAGGCGGTCTGAGGACCACGCCCCCCACCTCCCCTCAAGAAAGAGTGGGTAGCAAGGACGATCACCGATGGTTTTGGAATGGGGAGGGGCAAGGCAAGGAGAAGAGGGCCACTGCTGGGGCTTGGGGGGCACTGACCTCCTCCTCCTCCGCAGGACAGGTTTGGGGCAAGACCTTAGAGGACTTTGGACCTGGGGTTCAGTGGTACCTGGCAGAGGCTGGTTGCAGCTTGTTTTCCCTTCACTTTATGCCGATGGCCTTCCCAGAGTCCCTCACGTTTCTGCTTCCTCTTTCTTAGAAGCTGCCTGGATCCCTCTGCCTCCTCCCTCCCTTTTCCTGGCTTGTGTGTAGCCCCTTGGCCCTGCCTGCCTGGTCGCCTTCCTTACTTTGTCCCCCAGAGGGCTTTCCGGTGGGGGTTGTGATGTCAGGAATACAACGTGAGCACCAAGAGGGGGTCTCATGTGCTGTGTCTTATGTGCTAGACGCCTCTGCCATGGGGAGACCACTGACAATGGCCACGTCCAATGTGACATTTATTGGGCAGGTCCAGCCTCAGCCTGGGGCTCTGGGCGCACCTCGCCTTGCCGCTCACACTGCTCACCCAAGAACTGACCTCTTTCTGGGGCAGAGTGGCGGGGGGAGGGGGCTCTGACCCACTGCCTGCTCCCCTCCTTTGTGTAACTACCGTAAGGCTGATGACATATGCAGGGTGGGCCCAAGACACTCTGGGAGGTGCAGCATCTCTGTTGTGTAATCAAACATGCATGTTCTGGTGTCTGCACAGGTGTGGAGGCTGGCGTGTGAAAGTTTAGTGACAGCCGTCCGGGCACCAGCCAGTCAGCCTTGAGTGTGGGTGGGGGCACTGTGAGGTTAGCGCTGACCCAAGTGTTTGCCTGGCCCAGATTTTGTTACTCACCCGGGAAGAGCCACGTTCCGCAGGTCTCTGAGGACTCGAACTGTCCAAAGAGGGCCTTCTCTGGGGTGGGGGTCATCTGCTCCGGCAGCTCCAGCTGTCTCATGGGCAGGGCAGAATACGCTTTCCTGCCAGCTCTCACCATTTAAAAAGGCTCACCTGAACAGCACCACACCCCGTATGTTGTAATCCTGGGAAGCTGAGGGTGGGGGCTCTTGGGACAATGAAGACCCAGGGGGCTGACCAAGCGTCTCCTGGAGTGCCCTTTGGCCCTGGGCCAGGCCTTGCTGCATCCCAACCCACATAGTTCTTCCGTGTTTGAGGTTCCCGCTACGACGGCACTGGGGCCTCGCCCGTGAATAGGCAGTACTGCAGGGACACTTCGTCTCCCCATCTTAAAAAGTGAGCTGGGACTCTACCCATGCCCACCCCTCTCCCAGCCTTGCTCGCTCCCCATCCCTCCTTGTGATCCCCCATAATCCTGTCCCCTGGAATCCCCTGCACTGACCCTGCCCAAGTCTTGTCTTCATGGCACAGCAAGAGCCTCACGTGACCCCACCTCTTTTCCCAGCCCTCTGGAGTCCCCCCACCCCTTGCTGCCTTGTCCTGTCCGCATTGTTTGAGGCTGCTCCTTCCTCCCCCACCTTGGGGCCTTGCTCCTGGACCTGGGCCTGGGCCTGAGGCCTCCCCCGAGTCCACCCTCCATGCAGCACCCCATACCCAGCACCTCCAGGTACCAGGTGCCAAGACCCCCATCTCAGCCTGGGGTTCCCTGAAAGTATGGTTGGTCATCAGGCATCTCTGCACAGACATCTCCCCACACCTCAGATGGGCCCCCCACTCCCCAGGCCCCCAGTCTCAAAGCCAAAGTTTAGCAAACAAGCTGGACCCACCGCTTTCACTTAGCCCCACAAACCTGGAATCACCTCGAGCCCGTCACCTCATCCCAGTGGTCCAGGCTCACTGCAGTCCAGATCCCACCGTGCTCCACACCCTCCACGGCTCATGTGCCCCCCCCCCCTCCCGCCTCCAGAATCCACTGTGCTCTCTGCAGTGAAAAGCAGAGCCCTGGTCTGGCTTCTGCTGGACTAAGCCAGCAGCTCCCCACCGCCCAGCCCACCTCCCTGCTCAGCCCTCTGCATGCAGTTCCCCCCAGCCGCTGAGAACTCTGGACTTACACTTGGGTCCTGGCTCACGGACCAGGCCCCTCAGACGCCTCCCTCCCTGTGAAGCCAGCCCGGTGCCTGCACTCAAACCCCTAGGAGCACTCATACCCACACCTTCACCTCACTGGGCCTGGAGGCTGCGAAGCTGACGGTCCAGCTGTGCACAGAGGAGGGACGTGTTTGGGTCACGGTGCACTTCCTCCCGCCCCACAGTCCAGGGTTCACACTTGTTAAGCTCCTTGGCCCCTTTCATGGTTTAAAATGGTCAGGGATCATTCTAGACTATTTGAGTCTCAAGTTATAGAACAGAAGAGTTGGATCGATAGTGATTTCCAGACATTTCTTGAGTGTCTCACACATGGTTCTAAGTTCTTAGCCGCGTACGTACCTCGTGCGGCAGAGGTCAGATCTCTTCCTGCCCTTTGTAACCTTGTTGGGGAAATAAGGTGCCAGGGACCCTAGACACAGGCCATATCTTGTGCACATGTTTTAAGGCAACTTCTCTGCTCAGTAGCTGGGGACAGAAGGCAGTGGGGAGTAGGGTCACAGCACTATCTCGGGGCCCCAGGACTAGGTCCTGCCACTTGGCAAGGTGAGGAGCAGGTGTGACGGCTGTGCCCGCAGATGCCCGAGACCCCATGTCTGCCAGCTCCCCACGTGTGTGGATTTGTGCCTGTGAGTGCATCTTTATGAAATTCACGGGGGAAGAGGGCCGCTCAGGCCAGGGACCTGTCCGCAGCTCAGGGCCAGGTGAAGAATGAGGTGGAGGTTCCTTGTGCGGTCGGATGGTGTCTGCCCCTGGTCGGGGTGGGGGGTTTCCTCTGCACCATCCTGGAGCCCTGGACACGTGCTTCCTTGGGGAGACCCGGGTCTGCGGCCACCCCTATCAGGGTCGCTTCAGACCTTGGACCAGGCCAGGCTTTCTCTCGCAAATAGTCCTCTCAATCCTCGGCCTGCCCCGGCTGTGTGACTTCTGTCTAGACCTCCTGCCTAATGGTGGATTTCTTGGAGGTCCAGCTGTCAATCACTGGGCGTCTTCCCTGAACCATGTTCCGGGGCTGTGGGGGAAGCCCTGGAGGTTGTTACTGCCTGGGGTTAGTTTCACGTGCTCTGGTCTTAGACCAGGAGCCCCTGCCACTTGTCCTGCTCTTTGCTGTGGGCTCCTAACTCCTTCCGCCCTGCTCTCTTCCCTGCACCCGCTGAATTTCCCTCGCTCCCCTGGAGGGAATACATGAGAGGGTCTGAAGGACAAGGATGACCTAGAAAGGCCGAGTGACCAGCGAGAGTTCCCAGTAGACCCTACCCTCCCAAGACCCTACCCAGTAGATCCTACCCTCCCAATGGGTCCTCATGGACCCCCGCGGACCCCAGTCCTGGCAGGACAGGAGTCTGTGGCCTGGAGTGAGGACCCATCATCCAAGGCCTGGAACCTAGGACTTTCCCAAGAGTTTCTGGGAAGGGAGGGTTCCATGCTGAGGGTGTAAAGTCTCTTTTCTTCAGGAACTGCCCATGGGAGAATTAGCCCCCAGCTGTAAAACAATCCAGGGGCATTTGGAGCTAAGATATTTCACTGGACTACTCTGAGGAAGGGGGCAAAGGTCGGGAAGTGTAATAGCACCCAGTTCTGCCTGCTCCATAGAGGGGACTCCCCAGGGAGCCTGCCACCTGGGCCAGCTTCCCGTAAGAGTCCAGGAGAGAATCACCACCTGTTCCCAGGACTCCAAGTACCTCTTTGGAGTCTGGCCCCAGGTCAGCCTCAGCACGCACAGGCTCTGTGAATGCAGGAGTTGCTGAAACTTATCTCTGCACTGTCTAATCTGGCCCTTCATCAGCCTCACACTTTATTTATTCACAGACGTGTCAGCTGCACTCCCACCCCCAGCATTGGCCCCTCCAGGAAGGTTCCACTCTGTCCCAGTAGGACAGAGGCAGGTTTTCCTGCCACAGGTACCGGGCCCCCTGCTGTGTGCTCTCCAGGAGCCGGGGAGTGTTTAAAGTTGAGGTTTCCATCCACACATCCTCTCCCCAGTGTCTCCCTACTCCCTTTTAGCCACGAGTTTTACCGGAAGCTGTGCACCCGAAGGGGGTGGGTGCTCTGTGTTTGATGAAGGAGGCCAGCCAAGGTCAGGGCCAGCCAAGGTCAGGGCCAGCTCTTCTCAGCTTCTCTACCTGCCCTCCCCTGGCAGGTGCTCTGAGTTTCTCTCAGAGAAGGGGCTTCTCTGGTTCTGGCCCTGCTGGGGTGCTGGAGCAGGCCTGCTCCCAGGAACACGCTGCCCGCTGCTCTAAGTGTGGCAGCTCTCTGGTGTTGGGTCTCAGACACCAAGCCCTGGGGTGCTGGATCTCAGGTACCAGGTGTTAGGGTACCAGGTCTCAGGGACCATGTCTTGGGGTGCCAGGTCTTGGGGTGCCAGCTGTTGGGCAACGGGGTCTAAGCAGATCCCACTCCCCTGCCCCTCAACACTAGAACCCAGAGTGGGTCGTTTCCTGCCTGAGCCATGCTGGGCGCAAGTGGGGCCCCTGTTCTTTGCAAAGGCTTCAAGGAGTCTGGGAGCTTTCCTAGTATGAGGGTCTGAGCCCTCTGAGGTTTCGCTCGGCTGGGGCAGGTCTCCCCCGCCCCCAGCGGCTGTGCGTTGTTCACATCTTTCCCCCACCTTCTGACCTCCAGCCCGTCTTCCTGACCTCGTGCACTTATTTTCAGCCCTTCTCTATCTCTTCATACCTTTGTCTTCCATTTCCTCCCATCTCTGTTCAGGGCTGAGGAGAGAGCAACCCTGGTGAGTCCAGATGCCTGCACCCCACCCAGCCCTGCCTACAGAGCCCATCAAACTGGGAGGGTGGTGTGTTCAGGGGCATGTGGGCTGGGGGTAGGTGAGTGCCTGGCTCCCCAGCCACTCTGCCATGGCCCTGCTATGCAGTGGTTTCCCTTGGCTTCATCTGAAGCCCAGACTCCACACCCCTACACACAGACACACCCCCACCCCCGTCAGGCAGGTCGCCCAGGCCAGGGTGCTGAGCCCCACCTACCCGGGATCTCTCTTGCCGCACCTCTTCTGAGCTCAGAACCATCCAGTCCCCCAGCTCCTGAGGATGCCTCCACAACCAAATCAGTGCTGAAAAGGCAGGGACTGTGTCTTTCTGTTCCTGCTGTGTCCCCAAAGCCCGGAGCCCTACTTGCCCCAGCAGTGCTCCTGCAAGGGTGATGTGTGAGTGAATGAATGAATGAGTGAACGAATGAACACGTTGATGACCGTCAGCTTCTCACCTGTCTGTAATCTTCCTACAAACCATTTGGATGCGGGGCCTGGGAAGCAGCTTCCTAAGTTCGCCAGCCAAATTCTTCCCCCAAACTGCCACACAGCCTCCGGTGAGCTGGACGGCACGCCCTATGACGACACCCTCCAGGCAGGCAGGCTGTTGACAAGCGGCGCCAGCGTGAACTCAGAGTACTGTGGGCATGTTGGGGTTCAGGGTGGGGAACACCATCACCCCACACAGAACTCACCTGGGTGGGCCGGGCCCCCAGGAGATGGCACACTCCTCCATGCAAGTCTAGAGTGCTCTCCACCACAAGCTGAAATCTGCAGCCCTGTTCTCACCCCATCCAACCCTGTAAAACCAGACAGAATGAATCTGCCGGGTGCTGACATGCTGGCTCCTGGAGACACGGACGTCTGCACAGTTCCTGGCTCACGCATCCTCCTGGGACGGAGTCTGGGATTAGGGTCCCAGGCAGGTGAATGGCCTTAGCACAGTGATGACTTTTCAGGGCTTGAATGGGTTGATTTATCAGTGCAATCCAGAATGTTGATCTTCTCGCAGCCACAGTTCCGGGCGCTAGGCGAGCTCTCACCAGTGCGATATTCATTTAACAAATGTCACGTGCCTGGCACTGCTGTGGGCCTGGAGGGGGCAGCTTCCAACAAAACAGACCCAAGCCTCACAGGGTAGCATTTCTGTGCAGGGACAGACAGACATGACCATGTCATAGAATAACGGCATTAAGTGCAACAGTGAACACATGACGGGGGCAGTGAGCTGGTGGGTGACGGGGAAAGCATTATCGGGTGCAACAGCCAGTGCAAAGCGCTGTGATGGGTGTGTGCGGCTGTGTCTGAAGATCAGCTTGGGGAGCCAGCAGGGAGGACTGGGAGGCGAGGTCAGAGGGGCCAGGGAAGTGGGGCCACGAAGGCTCTGGGACCAAGGTGGACTGGACCCCGCCAGGAGGAACGAGACACCAGGGGCATGGGGTCGCTCAGACCCGTCACACCATAAGCTGAGCTGCTCCAGGGTGATTTGTAATGTGGGAAAACTCCTCTAATTTTATAAGATTCTCCCCAATAACATGTTCAGAATACAGAAATCAGAAAACTAGTGTGTATATGCACCAGGGTCTGACCGGGGTGCAGCCTCCTCCTTCAGGAGCTGCTGACAGCCCCGGTGAGGTGAGGCCTCTGAGAGCTGCAGGGCCCGCCAGGCTGTTGCTTTGGCCTCTGCGCCTCCAGCGTCCCAGGGGGGCCCAGGCCTGGGAGGTAGGGAGGGCATATGGCACCTGCCTCTGCCAGACCTGAACCATGCACAGGGGTGGCATCTACAAACGATGACCACTGACAGCACCGGGACGGCCCACAAAACCCTGGGCAACCCCTGAGCAGGGTGAGCGCTAATGTGGCCATACTTCAGGCCATGCAAGGTGCCTGAGCTGGGCCTGGGGTCCTTCCTGGGAGCTGGCTGTGTCTCCAGTTCACATCTATAACCCGAGTGTCATTCAGTTCTAGAAAGGGGTAAGAGCCCCATGGTTTACTAGGTGAGGGCTCAGAGTCCAAGTAGAGGGGGTCAGGTGGTGGCCAGGTGCAGGTTTCCCTTTTGGGGGGCAGTTGAGACGGGCCTCAGAGGAAGACAGAGGGCTGGGCTGAGTGAGAGAGGCTGAGGGGAGAATGGTCAGGCAGATGCACTAGCCCAGGGGGCCCCAGCGGGAGGGGTGCTAGAGCCACTTAGGGCTGCAGTGGTGGGTAGTTAGGTCCTGAAGATGAAGATGGGGGACAGGAAGGGGGTGGGGTTGAGCCAAGCTGTCTCCCAGGCATCTGCCCTCCACCCCTTCATAGAGCGCCTTGCTTGCTTCAGGCACAGATATGGCCCCTGCAGACAGACCAGTGTCAGCTCGGGGAAGGTGTCCCATGAACAACCCTGGCCCCAACCTCCAGCCTCTGGGGGCAGAGGTAGGCCAAGCTCCTTTCAGGGCCAAACCCTTGCTCAGGGGGAAGGAACAGAGCTACTGGGGGAGGGTCGGACTCTGTTTCTTTCCTTCCATGAATTCACCACCTGCGGAGCTGTCATGCCAAAGTCCAACCAGGTTTGAGTTCTCAGCTGGAAAAAGGTTTCTTGCAAAAGCAGGATAGGAAATCTGGAAATGCCTGTTTCTAACAGCTTTGGGGACAATGCAAAGGGTGAAAACCACCAGCTCTTGGGGCTGTTTCTTCCTGCGTTTAGCTAGCCCTAGTTTGGGGTGCAGTAAGCACAGTGCTGTAGCCTCCGCCTCATGCTTTCCCTTAGAACTTGGTCCCATGTGCTGGGCACTCAGCACAGTTCACCCTTCCCCCCTCTGTTTGCCAGCCAGACGTGGACATGAGCGGGGCAGGGCACCAGGAGGCCCACGTCTGAATTTCCTTGTGTATGTCCATGTGCAGTTGTGCATGTGTGCACATGCGCGTGTGTGCACTGGTTCCCTTGGGGTTGGGGGTTTCAGCTTATTTCCTATGTGTCCATGGATGCTGGGCCTGGGTTTAGGTCCTGACTCTGTCACTCCCTAGGGGCGTCAGGCCTGTCAATGACCTCTGTGGCACTCCCTACGAGAGGTCAGTAAGGAGTGGGTGATATTCGGACCAGGACAGACCATAGCAGGCCCTGAGGGGATATCCACTTAACTCTCAAGTTATTGCCACCCTCACTCACATCTGATGGAGTGCTGGCATGGTGGCCGTTGAACCCTGGACACAGGGTCACCAAGAAGGCTCCCTGGACCCACCTGACTGGGAAGAGCTGAGTTCCCAGGGGGATGGGCCAGGGAAGAACCTAGGGGTGCAGGAAGAGGCTGAAGCCACCCTTGGCTGCACCCGTTGGAGGCTCGGCCCACTGAAACTGTGCTGTGGGGTTGCACAGGCTTTTTCAGCTTGAGATGTCACCAGGCACCCCCAGGGCAAGGCCCCGGAGCAGGCCTGGGAACAGGCATACTCAATACCAGTGCACCAGAGGGGCCTCAGTCTCCTGCTACTTCCCAAAGGCCAACTCAGAGGCCAGACTCCCTACAGGCAGATGTCACCCTTGTGGCGGTGACAGCAGTAACTCAGTAAACGAGTAGAATGTGCGTTTTGGGGACTTGGGGCCTGATAGGAGTGCATCCAGAGGAGCACCCCCGTGTCCCACACGGGAGACACTGGCAAGTGCAGGATGGACACACGTGGCCAGCCCCCAGGGACAGGATGGGCTCTTCAGAAGAGAGAAGCCATTCTAACCCCCTGACCAGCAGCTCAGAGTCAGGAAGTCCCCAGCCCCAGCCAGGTGCTCCAGGTCCCTCCTCCCAGACCTCCCTGCCGCCCTCCAGCTGGCGCAGGGGGAGCAAAGCCAGGGAATTTGTCCCTTCCCTCACAGTCCCTCGAGACCCCCACTGGGCTGCCCATGTGGGTGCACCTCCAGTGGGCTTTCCATTTTATATGTTTGGTTTGCTCATGATCTGAAAATGTGTTGAATGTTAATGAGCTGAGTGTAAACCTGCTGCCAATGAGCAGTGTGCCTCCCTGAGCCAGTGCTGGCATCTTGCTAAGCGTGTGGTGTGCCATCTGTAATCCTGAATTGCGCTTGTGGCCCGTGGCTAGTACAGAAGTGAGTAGAATTTCTCAGGTAGACCTGATGTGGCACAGTTGTGTTGGTTCCCAGGAGAGGAGCTGGAAGGATGCTGGCAGCCTGGAAGCTCTGCCCTTGGCGGAGGCCTGGCCCCTGACCCATGTCTGCAGCGGCCACCATCAGGGGCCAGGTGCTGAGGACAGGCAGCCCCTGAGTTGAATGGGTCCACCACACCAGCCCTGCCACCTGCAAGAGCCTGAGGTGCCCTGTTGGGCTGTTTTCAGCTTTAATCTGCGCTGACTGGCCGCAGTGCCTGACTGTGGGAATTTAAACAAGACACTATGCCTGGGAATAAGTTTCTGCTTTGTAGTGTGCTCCTCAGGGTAGCACCCTGTGCCTCCATCAAGGGGAGCAGGGGAGGGTCTGTGCTCTTTGGGCAGCCTGGCCTCAAGCCTACCCTCCTGCCATGAGAGCCAAAGGGTGACTCATGGCCGGGCCCAGGAAGGACTCCTGTGCTGGCTGTGGTGAAGGTGTATGCATGCCATGGTAGATGTGTGCATGCCATGGCGGATGTGTGTATGCCGTGGTAGTTGTGTGCATACTGTGGTAGGCACATGTGTTGGCCATGGTGAGGGGGTGTGCATGCCATGGTGGGCCATGTGGGGTGGAAGAGCCCTTCTTCCTGATGCCCTAGTCAAAAAACTAAAACTAAAAATAAATGACAATCTTTCCATTTTACTTTCATTGGGCTTGGGGAAGAAGCACTCAATGCACATTCCTTGCAGGAATCTGGTTTTCCTCTTTATAGCAGCACGAAAAGGTTTAGTAGACGATCACTTGACAATAAGGAAACCAAGTCTGAAAGAGATGAAATACTAACTTGTATTAAGTGGCAAGATATGTCCCTCCCACAGAAGGGTGTCCAATGTGCGGAATGTGACTCTGACCTCTGCGCCCCTGCCCCTGCCCCTGCCATAGTTCGGGGCCCCTGCAGCGGGAGGTGGGGGCCAGCTCCCAGCCAGCCATTCAGCAGGGTCTGCCCTTGGCCCCTCACTCTCCTGCATTTGGGGCAAACCAGTGGGATGTGGGGACACAAAAGCTGTCCCCACGAGAGTGTCTTAGCTCTGCATTTGCCTCCAAGAGCTTTTGCTTGTATTTGTTTTCGTTGAGCTTTCTAGAAACTAGGTGCCTGTGCAGAACCTCTGGGCTGGCAGTGTCTCATGGTCCTCCCGTGTGGTGGAGCCCTTTGTCTTCTGCATCGATATCAAAAACCAATAGTTGCGTCTCTTCCCACTGCTCTGTGACCTGTGACAAAGTCCTGGTTTTGGGGGCCAGTACTTGGAACACCCTGATAGTGGCGACCGTGAGGACATGGCAGCCACGTGAGCAAACACAACCCTGTTTATGATAATGTGGGACGTCTCCTACATGTTGCAGGAATATGTCCTCAGAGAAAATGGCCTCGCTGGGACTTATACATGGAGCTGTAAAGGTTCATGAGATCCAAACTCACTCCCCTTCGGAGTATCTGTTTGTCAAATTCTTCTAGCCTTTTTGGGGTCCCTCTCATCCCCCTGACCCCACCCCAAAGTGAAGCGTCTGCATCTTTGCTTCAGTAGGTGTTGCGATGAATTTCATGGTCACAGTCGATCTCCAGACCTCCAGCCAACCACAACGCCAACTGAGGGTGAGGTTTGTCTCCTCTCACAATGGCTTCCCAGGCTGTAATGAACCTTTTATGTTCTTGAAACTCAAAGCATCGAAGAAGAAGACCCCTCTGATTTGCCCAGCCGGCCGGCCTTCAGTTTCCTCATTCTGGGGAGGGAGTGCGCTGCGCGTGCCCTCCTGTGGCCCTTTCTCCCTCTTGTGCATCTTCTCCATCTGGGGAGCTTGTGTGGCGCTGGCCCACCTGTGCGTGACTCGGATGCGACACCCTTACTTCTTACCCGTCTTCCCTGTTTGAGCTGGTGTGCCTGTCACACTGGCGTACAATGTGTCATTTGTTTAATAAGCTCTCAGTGACCTGGTCACAGCTACCTACCGAAGTCATGCCCCATGTGTCGTTCAGTCTTCCGTTCCTCTTGTGAGGTGCTGGCGGGGTCCCCGCCTCCCCCCTGCTCCCCCCCAACTCCAGGAGCAACATTTAGGCTCCTCCTTCTCTCCCACCCTGGACCCTCAGCTTACCTCACACCTGCTCCAACTTCACTTGAAGATAGATCAGTAGAAATCATCCAATCTGAAGAACTTCTCTAATCTGTAAATCTGTATATTTCACTAAATTGGGGGCATTTGGCCATTATTCCTTTGGGCTTTTTTTCTACCCCATTCTTTCTCTCCTGTCCTTTGGGACTCCACTTACTCATAGACGGACATTTCGCTATTGTCCCCAAGGCCACTGAGGCTCTTTATTTTGTAATCTTCCTTCTCCTTGTTCTTCAGATTGGATAATTTCTATTGATTGATCTTCAAGTCCATATCTCCTGTCACCTCTGTCTGCTGTGAAATAAGCCTTTCCATTGGATTTTTTTCATTCAGGTATTGAATTCTTCAATTCTAGAACTTCCATTTGGTTCTTTTAGATGTCTTCTGTTTCAGGGGTCAGTTGACTACAGTGCATGGGTCGGTCCCCTGTTTTTGGAAGTACAGTTATGTCGGAACGCAGGCCGTGCCCATTTGTTTATGTATTACGGCTGTTTTTGTCCTGATAGCAGAGCTGAGTAGTTGCAAAACAGACTGTGTAACCCACAAGCCTAAATGATTTACCACCTGGTGGTTTTCTGTTTTTTGTTTTTGTCTTTTATTTCACCTACCCCTCTCTTCCCCCTTTGGAAACTATCAGCTTGTTTTCTATACCAATAGGTGTGTTTCTGTTTTGTTTATTCATTTGTTTTGTTTTTTTTCAGATCCACATGTAGTGAAACCATATGGCGTTTGTCTTTCTCTGAATGATTATTTCACTTAGTGAAATACCTTCTAGGTCCATCCAGGTTGTTGCAAATGGCAAGATTTCACGCTTTGTATAGCTGACTAGTGTTCCATTGTATATACATACATCTTCTTCATCCATTTATCTACTGATGGCCATGTAGGTTGCTTCTGTTATCTTGGCTATAACCAGCAGGGGTGCATATACTTTTTCCAATTAGAGTTTTTGTTTTCTTCCGATAAATACTTAGAAGTGGAATCATGGGATCATATGGCAGGTTTTAAAATTTTTTTGAGGAATCTCCATACTGTTTTCTGCAGTGGCTGCACCAATCTGCATTCCCACCAACAGGGCACAAGGGTTCCCTTTTCTCCACATCCTCGCCAACTCTTGTTTGTTGATTTATTGGTGATAGCCATTTTGATCGATGTAAGTTTCATTGTGGTTTTAATTTGCATTTCTCTGATGATTAGTGATGCTGAGCATTTTTTCATATGTCTATTGGCCATGTGTATGTCCTCTTTGGAGAAGTGTCTATTCAGGTTCTCTGCCCATTTTTAAATTGGACTTTTTTTTGGTGTTAAGTTGTATGAGTTCCTCATATATTTTGGATAGTAACCCTTTATTGGATGTATCATTGGCGAATATCTTCTCACATTTGGTAGGCTGTGTTTTTGTTTTGTTGATGATTTTTTTCACCGTGCAGAAATCTTTAGTTTCATTAAGCGTCATTTGGAAAATTTTTTGTTTTGTTTCCCTTGCCTGAGGAGATATATCCAAAAACATATTGCCAAGAGAGATGTCCAAGAGTTTTTGCCTATGTTTTCTTTTAGGAGTTTTATGGTTCTAAGGGTTTTAAGTTCTTACATTTAAATCCATTTTGAGTTTATTTTTTTATATATGGTATAAGAACATGGTTTGATTTCATTTTTTTTGTATGTATCTGTTCAGTTTTCCCAATACCACTTATTGAAGAGACTGTGTTTACTCCATTGTATTTCTTTGCCTACTTTGTCATACATTAATTGACTATATAAGTGAGGATTTATTTCTGGGCTCTCATTTCTAGTCCATTGATCTATCTGTTTTTATGCCAGTACCACACTGCTTTAATTACTGTAGATTTGTAATATAGTTTGAAATCTCGGAGCTTGATACCTCCCACTGTGTTCTTTTTCAATTTTCTTTGGCTATGTGGGGTCTTTTGTGATTTAATATAATTTTTAAGATTACTTGTTCTAGTTCTCAGAGAATGCCATTGGTATTTTAATAGAGATTGCATTGTATCTGCATGTTGTTTTAGGCAGTTAGGACATTTCAACAATATTAGTCCTTTTAATCAATGGGCAAGGCACAGTCTTCCATTTATTTGTATCCTTTTCAATTTTTTTTCAATTTCTTATGGTTTTCAAAGTATAGGTCTCTCACCTCTTTGGTTAAATTTATTCTTAGGTATCTATGCTTTTTGATGTGATTGTTTTCTTAATTTCTCCTTTTGATTATTTATTATGACATAGAAATGCAATAAACAAATTTCTGCATATTGATTTTATGTCCTGCAACTTTACTTAATTCATATATTTGGGCTAATAGTTTATTTTGGTGGCATCCTTAGGGTTTTCTATATGTATCATGTCATTTACAAATAATGAGAGTTTTACTTTTTTTCTTTCCAATTTAGATGCCTTTTACTTCCTTTTCTTGTTTGATTGCTCTGGCTAGGAATTCCAGTACTGTGCTGATTAGAAGTGGTGAGAGTGGGCATCCTTGTCTTGTTCCTGATCTAAGAGGAAAAGCTTTCAGCTTTTCACCATTGAGTATGATACTAGCTGTGGATTTGTGATATATGGTCTGTTTTATGTTGAAAAATGTTTCTTCTGTACTCACTTTGTTGAGGGTTTTTATCAAAATGGAAATTCTGTCACATTTCTGTCACAAAAGTGCCTGCATTTACTGAAATGATAATGTGATTTTTATCTTTCACTTTGTTAATGGAGTGTATCATGTTGATTAATTTACCAGTGTTGAAGCACCCTTACATCCCTGGAATAAGCTCCAGTTTGTCATGGTGTATGATCCTTGTGATGTATTGTTGAATCAGTTTTTAATATTTTGTTGAGAATTTTTGTCTCTGTGCTCATCAAGGATACTGGCCTGTAATTTTCTTTCTTGTTTTCTTTTTTAAATTACTTTATTGTTCTTCAGTTACAGTTGCTTGCATTTAATTTTCCTTTTTTTTTGTAATGTCTTTACCTGATTTTGGTATCAGGGTAATTCTGGCTTCATAGAATGACTTTGGAAGCATTTCTTTTGATTTTTTGAAATAGTTTAAGAAGGATAGGTATTCTTTAAATTTTTGGTAGAACTCATCTGTGAAGCTGTCTGATCCTGGACTTTTATTTGCTGGGAGTTTTTTGATTACTGCTTCAATTTAATTGCTAGTAACCAATGTGTTTAGATTTTTTATTTCTTTCTGGTTTAGCCTTGGAAGGTTATGTGCTTCTAGAAATTTTCCATTTATTCTAGATTGTCAAATTTATTGACATATAATTGTAGTATTCTTTAATGATCTTTTGTATTTCTGTGGTGTCGATTGTAACTGCTCTTTCACTTATGATTTTATTTATGTGGGTTCACTCGCTTTTATTCTTAATGATTTTAGCTACAGGTTTGTCAATTTTGTTTATCTTTTCAAAGAACCGTTCTTAGTTTCATTGATCTTTTCCGTTTTCCTAAATTTCTATTGTGTTTATTTCTGCTTTGATTTTATTTCCTCCCTTCATTTACTTTGGGTTTTGTTTGTTCTGCTTTTTTAAATTCCTTTTAAGTGTAAAGTTACATTTTTAAATTGGGGTTTGTCCTGCTTCTTGAGGTAGGCTTGTACAGTATTCACTTTCCCTTAGACTGCTTTTATTGCATCCCATAAAATTTGGAAAGTTGTATTTTCATTTTCATTTGTCTCAAGGTTGTTTTGATTTCTCATTTGCTTTCCTCTTTGTGCCATTGATTGTCAATAGCGTGTTGTTTGGCCTCTGAGTATTTGTTTGTTTTTCTCGTTTTCTTCCTGTAGCCGATTTCTAGTTTCATGCCATTGTGGTCAGCAAAGATGCTTAATATGATTTCAGTCTTCTTGAATTTACTGAAACTTGTTTGTGGCCTAATAGATGATTTATCCCGGAGAATGTTCCATGAGCACTTAAAAAAACATGTATTCTGCAGTGTTCGAATGAAATGTTATATAAATGTCTATTAAGTTGATCTAGTCTAATGTGATATTTAAGACCATTATTTTCTTATTAATTTTCTGTTTGGATGATCTGTCCATTGATGTGAGTTGGTTTTTAACCCCTACTATTACTGTGTTTTTGTGAATTTCTCCCTTCATGACTATTAATATTTGCTTTATGTATTTAGGTGCTTCTATGCTGGGTGCATAGATAATTATGATTGTTATGTCCTCTACTTGGGTTGACCCTTTATAATTAGGTAATGTCATTCTTTGTATTTTTTTTACATTGTTTGTTTTAAAGTCTATTCTTGTCTGAGATGAGTATTGCTAACCCAGCTTTATTTTCCCTTCTTTTGCGTGGGGTGTCTTTGTCCGTCCCTTCACTTTCAGTCTGTACGTGTCTTTCAATTTGAAGTGAGTGTCTTGTAGGCAGCATAGAGATGGTCATGTTTTTTGAATCCACGCAGCCAGTCTATGTCTTTTCATTGGAGCATTTAATCCATCTACATTTAAAGTATTTATTAAGTATGTATTTGCTGCCATTTTAAGATTGTTTTGGGTTATTTTTGTATTGAATAGTTCTTATCTGATCTTTTCTTCTTCTCCTCACCTCTTCCCTCATGGTTTGCTGGTTTTCTTTAGTGTTTTGTTTGAGTTTCTTTCTCTTTATTCTTTGCGTCTTTGGTGGGTTATTTTTGTGGTTACCATCAGGTTTATATATATCATTTTGTATATATAGCAGTATATTTTAAGTTGATAGAAATTTAAGTTTTAATATATCCTGGCAGGGATGCCAGGTGCAGGTGGTAGCAAAAGTACTACATTTTTACCCCTCCATCTATGCTTTATGCTTTTTGCATCATATTTTAGAACATTTTTGTTTTATGAATTTCCTACTTATTGTAGTTTGATTTGATTTTGGTACTTTTGTCTTTTGACCTTCATAGTAGGTTTTTAAAGTCTTACTGTATTTATTAAATATTTGGTTTTGCCTGTGAGAATTTTTTCTTTCTCATATTTTCTTATTTCTGAATATGGCCTTTCCTTTTCTGCTTAAAGAATGCTCTTTATCATTTCTTGTAAAGCTGGTTTAATGGTAAGGAACTCATTTAGTTTCTGTTTGTCCAGGAAACTCTTTATCTCTCCTTCAATGCTGAATGATAACCTTGCTGAGTAAATTGTTCTAGGTTGTAGGTTCCTTTCATACTACTCTCTTCTGGCCTGTAACTGTTGCTTCTGAAAAATCAGCTGACAGCCTTTTGTGGTTTCCTTTGTGTATAACTAGTTGTTTTTCTCTTGCTGTCTTCAAAATCATCTCTTTAACTTTTGCTATTTTAATTACATCATATCTTAGTGTGGGTCTCTTTGGGTTCATCTTGTTTGGAACTCACTGTATTTCTTGGACCTGGATTTCTGTTTCTTTCTCCAGGTTAAGAAAGTTTTCAGCCATTTATTTCTTCAAGTAAAGTTTCTATTCCCCTTTTTCCCCTTCTCCTTCTGGGATCCCTATAAGGTGAATGTTTGTGCACTTGATGCTATCCCAGAGGTCCCTTAAACTATCCCCATTTTTTTAAAATCCTCTTTTTTTGTTGCTGTTCTAATTGGTTGATTTCCACTAGTTTGTTTTCCAGGTTGCTGATCTATTCTTCTGTTAGAGTATTTTTCATTTCAGTTATTGTATTCTTCAGCTCTGCTTGGTTCTATATCATACTTCCTAACTCTTTGTTGAAATGTTCCCTAAACTCCTGTATTCTACTCTTGATTTTGGTGAGGATCCTTATGACTTTTCTTTAAATTCTGTATCAGGCAAATTACTTATCTCTGTTTAGGATTTTTTCCCTGGGGATTTTTCTTGCTTCTTCATTTGAAAGATGTTTTTCTGTCTTTTCATTTTGTCTGGCTTTCTACATTTTATTATATGAGTTAGACAAAACAGCACTCTCCAAGTCTTAAAAAAGTGTCCTTATGTAAAAGCGATCTCTGTGTAGGCTGTGTGTGGTAGGTGGCTTGGGCAAGCTGATTGGAGCCTGACAGGTGCCTAAGAGCACAGGCCTGTTGGGCTGAAGCAGCTCTGGGCAGGGAGGCTAGGTGCGTGTGGTGACACTTGTTGATCTTGCTTGCCCCCTTTAATCAGAGCAGAAATGGGCTCTGAGCAGTGTGGTTGGGAATGTGCTGCAGTGACCTTGTAGGTAGACCAAAGCACCCAAGTAGAGCCCCCACCCACCTTATCAAAGTGGAGAGGGACACAAACATGGTGCTCAACGGCACCTCCAAGCCTGGAGAATTCCCACAGCCCCCAGAAAGCTCCAACAGTTTTCAAGTCTTCTCATTTGGCCTCTTTCTCTTGGTTGTTGTTCAGAAGCTGTTCATTAATCCCTCAGTTGTCTCTCAAAAGGAATTCCCCTCCATATACATGCATATTTCAGTGTGCTTATGGGAGGTGGTGAATTTGGTGTCTTCTTATGCTACCGCCGTCTTGAATACCATTATCAAGCCCTTATAGAAAAAATTTGCCAATTCCTGTTTTATTCCACTACTAAGGTTTACTATTTGTTGATTTATTATATTTTCCATAATATCCTTAAGTATAGTTTTAATAGGAGTTTTTAAATCCTTGTCTGCTAATTCTAACATCTGTGACACCTTGACGTCTCCATTGGCTTATGAGTTCCACTGTACTCGTTCTTCATACGTTTGGTGCAGTGATTTTCAACCAGTGGGCCATGGCATGCTGGTGTGTCACAAGAATTTTCGAAACATGCAATACGTGAATATTTAGTCAGGGGCACTGACCTTTTTTCCCTCAGATTGTTAAATTAAGGAATGACAACAACCAACACAACAAAAACCATCTGGTGTGAATGAATCAAAATTATACCTAGTTTTTTGTCAGATTGGCAAAAAATATAATATTTTTTGGTGTGTCACACAAAATTTTAATAGTTTATGTGTGCCATGAGATGAAAAAGGTTGAAAATCGCTGGTCTAGAGATTTTGGATTGTATCCAGGACATTGTTACTGACACCTTGTAGACACCATGTGTTCTGTTAGGTTCTTCTGAAAAACATTGATTTTTGCGGTAGTTGTTGCTTCACTGTTGTTGCTGCATTGTTGTTTTACCAGGGCTGGACTAAGACTCCAAAAATACCTCCCCTGTGGTGACAGCAGCAGAAATCTCTGCGCATTTCTTTTGGCTTCTATTGGTGCTTGGGCCTGCCTCTCTCCTGGGTAATGCAAAGATAGATCAGCCAGAGACCTGGAAAGAAATCACACACACACCTCAGGGTCTGGCCTCTCTGGCGCTTCCCTTTCTGGGATTTGGCCCCCTCACTTCTCAGCTGCTGTGCTTACACTGATTTCTGCCCTTTGATTTTTCGATCCAGGAGGACTAGAGGTTTCTTTCTCACTTTTAGCTGTTCTGCATGGCCCTAGCTGGGATTTGCTCTCTGGAAAAAGCCATTAAAAAAAAACAAAAAGGGAAATTACTAGTGCTTGTTCCTTCCTCAAAATTTAGAGCCCCCTCCAGTTTCTGCTTTCTTTTTCTTTTGGTCTCTCTTCAGTGTTTATATATTTAATATTTTATAATTAATTATATATAGATATATATGAGAGAGAGACAGACAGACAGCATTCATGCTTGTTACTTGAGGGAGGGAGGGAGAGTCAGTACAATAGAAGCTACTCCATCAATTTCTAGCCATAAAGATATACAGGTTTCCCCCATAATTTGAAAATAGAATATTCCTCTGAAAGCTTTCTTAAGCCAAAATGATGTAAAGGGGAGAAGCAATCACCATCTGAATGTTTCCAGACTGAAAACATAACCCACCAAATCATACCAAGAAACACACATGGCCTAAAATAGCACCAGCGTGTAGGGAAAGCATTGCCGCTCGCCCCGCTCGGGGTGCCGCCACCTCCATAACGGCCGCTGCAAAACAAACGCTGAATGCTTTTTATGCTTTTTGCCTTTTTTCATAAAAACAAAAATCCTGTTTGAATTTCTTCCAGTTAGCAAAAACAGGTACTAATATAAGTCTTTCATAAAAGCAAAGTGGCATAATGTGGACTTTCGAAAGCAGGAGATACCAGTAATCGTTGCAGGTCCTCTCTCAAATCTGTACATTAAAATGTGTAATCCTTTGTACGTGGAACACGTTGGGAGCAGACTGACGTGGAGGAAGGACTGAGGAGGCGAAGGCGCTTGGAGAGAAGGATGCTGCAGTATGGAGACTCCGCTGCTGCAGGCGGAGCTGGTGCCCTCGCCCCCGTGGGTCACACCAAGGCCACACGTGATTCGCTCACAGGCTTCACCTGACAGCACTTACTATTCACTACTATTAATGTGTTGAACCACATAATAATTCAATAACACCTGCTGGGTTGTTGCTACCTACCCTACAAGGGACAGCTCTAGGGCGGATGCCTCCGAATAGGATGAGGGTTACTTTAAAGGAAAGTGTTCCTTTGGGTCTCTGTCTAGGGCTTGAAGATGAATCTAAAACCCTGTCTTTCTGTCTTACTGCTTTTCCTGAGACGCTGCCCCAAGCCCCACGCCTCAGGAGTCACAGTGTGAGCGCCCAACGGGCCACCAGCCTCCAGTGCCCTACCGGGCACTGGGGAAGCAGTCCCCCAAGTTTTTCTCGCTGTGGCTTTCTAATCTGACCCCAGAGGACACATCTGTCAGTGACGTGGGTCACAGGGAAGCAGTGGGGGCTCTCGTGAAAGCTGCACCCAACCATATTTGAACAACACTGTCTACAAAAACATTTATGGGAGATGGTGTGACAGACAAGCGTAAATGATGAGGATAATGAAATAATTCAAAGCAGGAACATCTGTGTTCCAAAGTATTCTCCAAAGAGGACAGTCACGGGAGAGACCTCAGTGTTTCAGGACTCACACACCATCTTGAACATCGGTCCAAAGGACTTTCTGGGCTCGTCAGTGGTTGTGACTAAAGGGTGACGGGCCTCCCTGTCTGTCAGACGTGGGGGCCACAATGTAGACCGAAGGCCAGAGCCGCCCCAGAGAGGCCCAGTCTTCCTTCTCTCCTCATATCTGTTGCTCACCATGGCTCAGAATTAAAGGAACTGCTG
Organism: Micronycteris hirsuta; assembly: GCA_004026765.1. Taxonomy (NCBI): domain Eukaryota; kingdom Metazoa; phylum Chordata; class Mammalia; order Chiroptera; family Phyllostomidae; genus Micronycteris; species Micronycteris hirsuta. The sequence continues at coordinate 21,053 of PVJI01003849.1, read as the reverse complement.
CTCCCGTAGGAAGCCACTAACAATTTTCATTTTTTAATTTAAAAGTTGACAAAGTTGTTCTTGAGTTTTGTAACCACGTGATATTTCAAACATTTTGTGGTTTGTGAGCAGAAGGGCCGGTCCCCCAAGCCCTGCACACGTGGTGCAGGAAGCAGCCACCTCCCTCCCCACCAGCGTGCCCCCGCCAGGGCCCTGGGACTCCCTGCACAGCGCTCCCCTCTGCTTCGTCTGACAGTGACCTCAGAGCACCCATCTGGAACATCCTCTCAGGCAGGAGGTGTCGGGTCAGTTAGATAATATTGGCGGACTCTATAAATATCATTGCTTCCTGTCCTGGACTCAGCTGATACATTCACTATAATACCCCCCAGGGTGCCGAGTGAGCACAGCCGGGGTGTTGAGGTCAGAGGAGTGGGCCGGTGGCAGCAGGTACAGGGAGCCAGCTCCTGTCCTGGAGGTGTGCAGAGGGGACTCTGTACCTTGTCTGTAGAGAATGCTGGAGAGTTAGTGCTGGGTACCCATGTGCTTGTATGTCCGTATGTGTCTCTGTGTGTGTCTGTGTGTATTTGTGTCTATGTAGCTGTGTATGTGTGTATCTGTCTCTGTGTGTGTATCTGCGTGTGTCTGTGTGGATTTGTGTCTGTGTAGCTGTGTGTGTGTATCTGTCTCTGTGTGTGTATCTGCGTGTGTCTGTGTCTGTGTTTCTCTGTGTATCAGTATGTGCCTGTGTGTGTCTGTGTACCTGAGTGTGTGACATGTCAGGTCCGGCCCTGGCCTGCTCCTCCTAGCAAGCGATGTGGGTCCCAAGTCGCCCCGCCCCTCCTCTGGAAAGGTGTTCCCGGTTGCTCTGGTTAGTTGTCTGCAGGGTTCATTTACCAGGCTTGCACATGTTAAAGTAAAACCAAAGGATTTACTGTGCTGCTGCATTTGCGTGGACTCAGCTGAATCTGGTGGAGAGATCCTTGGAGGCAGCACCGACTCAGGGCCTGACCCCAGGCCGAGGGCCCTGCTGTGTATCGGGGGGAGTGACACACGCCAGCAATGACCTTCCTGAGCCCCTTGGTGCCAGCTTCGTCCAGGGCCTGCTCCAGAAATGGCTGGCCGGCCATCTCCTTCTGACCTTTAACACTGGTCAGGGGTTGTAATTAGAACTAAAAGTGTGTGTCCCCTGTTGTTACCACCTTGCGGCCATGCTGTTCATACTTAATTAGCTGTAACTCTCTGGCCTGGGCAGTTACCAGTGGTCACTTCGTCGCAGTTCATTGTTGGAGGAACAGTGAACAGCATGGGAGCTCCGGACCCTGCGGTCTTCACTCTGCTTTTGGGTGGCCTCACGTCTGTGACACTTTGATTTTGTCCTGTACAGAGACTCCCGCGCCACCCCCCACTGTCATGCTTGCTGTGTGCTCTCAGTCCTGGGAGTGTATGTCAGTGTTTGCTGCATCGGCGTCTGTTCCGGTGGGTTGCTACCAAGGAAGTGTGCGGGGGAGCCCGTGTCTCCCTGCAAAGCTTTGTCTTGGTTCTGGCTCTGGCTGCAGCTGCAGGGCTGACGCACAACCGGATGGCGCTCTGCCTTTTACACGCCACGAGGCACACAACTCCGCTGCCCTTCCAAACAGAAGGGCCTGGCTTCTCCCCAGCAAATGCAGACTTTTGATGCACAAGGTGACACCACGTGCTTGCTTCCCAATCAAGGCCACCCTGGCAGCACGTGGCCATAGAATACCAGACCTTGCTCTGTGACTCAGGCCTTGGACAGGCCAAATGTGGACCCCAGAGTTATGGGTCCCGAGGAGGTAACCAGGTTACTGCTCACACATGCCTGGGGGTCCCTTGTCTCTTTGGAAGTAAAGAGAACGTAGGCTGGGAGGGAACTCAGGATCTCCCCACTGCCATTGGTGTCCAGGTGGCCAATCCCACCTGAGCACACGGTCCCTACAGCGTGGACTGAGGTGCTGGGTCTTCTGGCGATGAGGACAGTGGTGAGGAGCAGGGAGGGATGGAGCCCCTCATCTGACCATTCTGTCCTGCTCCCACCACCCTGGCACCTCCCTTGGGTGCATCCCCAGAAGACCAAGTGGCCCTAGGTGGTGGCAGGGCCCCAGCTGTTAGATCGGAGGCAGCTACACAAGTACTGGGTGGGTGTTCCCCCCCATCTTTGCTCACACAGGGCTGCCGGCTGCGTGCAGAGGGCACAGGTAGAAAAGAAAGGCCCATGCGTGTGGTGACTGAGGTCACCTTCACCTCATTACCTCCGCAAATTTCACAATGACCCTGAGACGTGAGCATTATTACCCCATCCCGGTAATGTGCAGGCCGTGGCAGGAAGTGTGTAGCCTGCAGTGACTGGGGTCCAGACCAAGGGCTGCGTTTTGCTTGTGTCCAAGGACCACACCATGGTGGCCAGGCCCGGTTCTGGCCAGAGAACCTCCCCCTCAGCAGCAGGCGCAACGCCGCAGGGCACTTTAAGCCAGAATTGCCTGACTCCTAAAATGTCTATTATGTGCTTAATTGCTAAACCACTAGCAAATTGCCACTTTAGACCAATTGAGTTTTCAGCATAATTAGCTCATTACAATGCAGCCTGCTGTCCGAGGTGGTCATGGGAGATGAGGGGAGCAGGCTTGGCCTGTCCCAGGCTGGCAAGACATGCTCAGGAAAAAATCCCATGAACCAGAGCCCTGGGGTTCTGGGTGAAAATGGAGAACCCAGACAATCTCAGACTGCTGTTCTCCCCTTGTCCCCAAGTCTGAAAGATAAACCAGTAACCAGAGGCTGACCACTGAAGTGAAGAGAGGACAGAGTTGCAGCAGAAAAAACATCCCCAGCATTAGAGGAAAGAATGACAATCTGCGTTGAGAGGTATCCTTGCCACAAGGATGTTCTCAAGGATTACAAAATTTCTTCCAGCAACCAGAGAAAAAAGCAAGCCAACAGGTGACTCGTGCAGGCGAAACAAGTAAAGAAGAGCAGCTGGGCTGCCTTTCCTCCTCACACCGCTCGGAGCCCAAAGGTGAGGGGCAGCATCTTTGGGAGGCTCTGAGCAGCTCTGCAAGCCCAGGACGCAACCTCACAACACGGGCATCAGGCAAACGTCTGCAGACATGAGAGGGTGAAACCTGGCCTTCCAGGACACAGGACAGAGAAGCGTGGCTGAAGGGCAATGTCGAGCCGTGAGTCCATGCCCGGGGAGAACACAATGTCATCGGCCCTGCGGCCTCGGCAGGTGTGGGAGCTCCAGCGCAGGGGCGGTGAGTTGTCCACAGACACTCAGACTCAAGGGAGGGCTCTCTCTGGGGCTCGGCAGATCCTTCAGTTTCGTGACTATTTTAAATGATTTTCTTTGTTGAATTCAAGTAGAGTTAATCGAATGTTAAAAGTCTGATAGATCAGAGGAGCAGGAATGGCTTTGTGAAGCCATTCAGAAGCCATAAAACAAAAGATGAATAGATTTACCCGAAGAGAAGATGTCTGCACAAAACAAGACAAAACAAAACAAAACGAAACAACACGAACAAAGTAAAAAGATAAATGGCCGTACCTTCGACAGTGAGAACGTCCCGGGACCAGTACAAGAAGAGCCGTGTGTCGATGAGAAGAGGTTTGAGAACCTGTGAGGTTGCGAACAAATGCCGTGAAGAAGCAGGTCACAGACAAGGAGAAAATGTCCCCCACATGTGAAGAGAAGTTAGACTAAACTTGCCAGGGGTGCCATTTCTCGTCTGCCTGGGGTGAGGACAGGGCCGCCCACCGCCCCTCGTGGGCAGACGTGACAGGCACCTCCACACGGGAGGACACAGGTGAGCCCTCAACGTTAAAACGTGCGCACTCCCAGGATGCTGCCCTCACGAAGTGTGTCCGTCACTCACAGCAGAAGTTCAGAAACAAGTGCCTGCATGTGGACATATGTTTCTCAGTGAGTAAAAAGTGCAAATTATTTTTTTTTCTGTGGATTTTCAGGGCTTACTTCTGAGCAGAGCATCTGCTCTGAAGTTGGCCTCTCATCTGCTCATTTCCCAAATTAATAAGATTTTGTAGTAACCAGCTGCCATACAGGAATGCAGCGAAGGATTAGCTGATGGTGTCAGGCAGGACTTCCGGCTGGTAAAGTGCAAAGTTTGTTGTTGTTCTGTTTAAGAGTCAGCCTGGTCCCGCGGCACCTTCCCGCCCGCTGGCCCTGCCGCTGTCAAGGGGAAATTCATAATGTTCGTGATCTGTGGTGAATCTTAAATTTTGGGAGAGGTTGTGACTAAACATGGAGTCCTGACCATACAACCTGAGCCAGCTTTGGGGATCCCTTGCTGCTGCCTCAGCAAGGGGCCTACTAGAGTTCAGAGGTCACCTGATGCCCCCTAAGTCTGGCGCTAGGCCTTGTGACCTGTGGCGCTGTATTTTGGTCACTGGATTCAATCTTCCAAGAGGCCTGCAGACCCTTGGGCACCTACTGGGTGCTCTGGAGCTTTGCTGGACAGGTGCCTATTGTGTGTCCCATAAAAAGCAAGAGCGAGGGAATCTAAGATGGCAGCAGAGTAGGTGGAAGCTACACCAACCTCCTCCCAGGACCAAACTGGAATTACAACAGAATTATAGAAAAATCATCCTGAGTAATCAACTGAACACTAGCTGGAGAGAAGCCTTATAACCGAGGACTTACAGAAGAAACCACATCAATACATTAAGACTGATTCTTTGTGGGTCTACCTAATACATAGAAGCAAACCCAAAGAGACAAACAACGTGGGAAGACAAAGAAACAGGCCCCAAATGAAAGAATAAGATAATTGTCCCAAACTAGATGAAATGGGGCAAGCGATTTATCAGATACAGAGTTTATTAAATTAATGATTATAAGGATACTCAACAGCATGAAAAAGGCATAGAAACCATAAAAAAGGACCAGTCAGAAATAAAGAATGCAATATCTGAAATAAGTAATACACTGGAAGGAATAAACGGTGGGTTAGATGAAGCAGAGGATCAAATCCGTGATTTGGAAGACAAGGTAGAAAAAAACACCGAAACAGAGCAGCAAAAAGAAAAAGGACTTTTAAAAATGAGGAGAGTTTAAGAAACTTTTGGGACAACATGAAGCATGGATACCAGAAGGAGAAGAGAGTAAGCAAGGGATTGAAAACCTATTTAAAGAAATATGATGAAAAACTTCTGTAACCTGGTGAAGGAAAAAGACACAAAAGTCCGGGAAGCACAGAGAGTCTTAAACAAGAGGGACAGAAAGAGACCCACACCAAGACACATCTTAGTTAAAATGGCAAAGGTTAAAGACAGAGAGAATCTTAAAAGCCATGAGAGAAAAGCAATTAGTTACCTATTAGGGAGCTCCCATTAGACTGTCATTTGATTTTTTAGCAGAAACATTTCAGGCCAGAAAGGATTGGGCATAAAATATTCTAGGGGATGAAAAGCTAGGACCTCCAACCAGTGCTACTTTACCCAGTAAAAGGCAAGAGGAACAAGTGAGGTAGTTGCCACAAACACAGTCTCTCCTGGAGCCCGGCCAAGACATGAGGAAGGACAGAAAACACCCATTTTGTAGAAAGCAGTGACTTGTATGAATGAATGGTGAATGGAGCTAGAGCCTCCAGCTGGGTGGCCCCCAAAACAGCTGGCTTGGAGCTCCTGCGAATTCATGGGGTCAAGGGAGGATGGCACCCCCAACCCCCGAGAAAGGCATTCCATCACCAATGGCTCAGCCAAGGACAGAGAAGCAAAGCCAGGGACCACTGGCCTTCTAAACGCAGCTCCTGGACACCAAAGCCATTAGGAAAGAAGACTATCAGCTTGGTTCTCTCTGGACATCATTAAACAATTAGGGAGGGTCCAGATGGAGGGACACGCTCCCCAGTCCTTTCCAGAGTCTACCAGGGAAGGGCTTTTGGACCAGTTAGAATGCAGACTGCTGGAACGGCCCAGGACCTTTTGAGTCTGATATCTGGAGTGGGGCCCTGGAACCTGCAGGGGTTTCTTGTGCTGCCTGGTGCACTTGGATGTCAGGGCCACAAGCCACACAGGAAGGGCAAGGCCTCCCAAGTCTCTTCCCAAAGCAGAAGCAACCCCCAGCATCCCAGAGCCCAGGCGGTTGGAGCATGCTGTGGCAGAAAGAGAGCCTTTGTGTGCTCTTGCGGCAGGCTGGTCTCTGTGTGGTTCTGGGAGGCCCGTTGTTGCTGAGGGTAGGGGCTCTTGGACGCTGTTGTGTGGGAGAAGAACTGGGCATGGGGTAGGCTGTGCTGGACCCCTGACCTTTCTCACCCCCACCACAACCCCTCCCAAGCTTGGGGAGAACACCCTCCAGCGGGGCGTGAGCCTGTAGACTCTGCTGAGGCCAGGATGTTTTGCTACTGAGAAGCCAGGAAGCGCCTGAGGATCTCAAGGAAACTGGCCCTCCGTGTTCAGAAACAGCATCCCTCATTCCAGGTGGTCACCCTCTGGTGCCACTTGTCATCTGTCCTCAGGCATGTGGCAACATCCAGCCACCAGTCTCCTTGGCCTTTGAGTTTCTCCGTGAGAGTGGCAACTCCCTCTGCGGGCTTCCTGGGAGGCTCACCGGGGGTGGGGTGAAGAGATGCTGCCTCCACCTGATGTGTGTGCACATCATATTGGAGCGGGAAGCAGGGCCTGGTCAGGATGCGACATGTGCAGCTGGGCTGGGGCTCTGGAGGGCCTGCAGGTCTGTGGGCATGGGACCAGGACTCTCAGCAGGGCCACAGGTCCCAGAAGCACTAACCCATTCTGATTCTTACCCAGCATGGAAGGGGGGCTTGTGGGTCATAGGTCATAGGCCAGAGGCCATGGCACCTGGAAGGTCCTATACTGGGTCTGTCATGTGGCTTCTCAGCCATATTGGAGAGGGCTGTCCATGAGGAAGAAACAACAGTGAGGCCAGGAGACCTCCTTCCTCAGGGAGCCCCCACTGTGACCCATAATTCCAAGTGAAGAAACAAGCCAGGGAGGGGTGAGGCAACCTGATAGGTGGGGCTGGACCAGAAGGGGCGGGACCCAGCCTCTGAGCCAGGCTGCCTCTCTGGCCTCGCCCAAGAATTCTTCCTGCGACGGGGCAGGACCTGCACAGGGCAGGACCTGGCGGGACAGCACCCTGTGCTCTGCATCCCTCTCTCCCCACTGAGACTGGGGGTCCTGGCAACTCAGAAGAGAGCTCAACTCAGAATTTCAAAGAAGGCCTTTCACTAAGCAGAGAACTACAGTGGATGAAAAAGATAATTATGCCAAACATTGCTTAACCAGAAGGAGTCCACTGCTTCTGTCAGCATTCCAACTATTTTGAAAGCAGGCTTAACGTAGGCACTATCACTTTTTTTCTGAGTCTTACAATAGAACAAAGGAGAAATGGGCTCCGTAGGCCTGCGTGGGCGGGGCCTCTGCCCTCTGAGATCCTGGCAGGGTTGAAAGCCCAGGGGCCTGAGGGGTCGGCTGTGGGAGGGAAGGCCCCTGGGGGCCACGGTCCCCTCAAAGCCAGAATGTGGACAGTGGAGCTAGTTCCTGTAGGGAGCCCGGGAGACCCTGGTGTTAGGACGCTCTGTTCCTGGGAGGGACTGTTCCCTGGGCAGGAAATGGGGAGCTGAAGAGGGTGTGCCCTGGCCAGGCGCTGAGGGGGCAGCCGGCAGTGGGCTGCCGCATGATTGGGGCAGAGGGAAGCGTCCAAGGACAGGATGCAGGGCCTTGCTTCTCGAGCCGGTGTCTGTCCTATGATGTCAGGATGGCCCCTCCCGTTGGGCCCCTGCCCCCAACCCCTCCCTCTTGTCCTTCCCCCATGGGGTCCCAGCCCCTCACTCATCCTCCCCTTCCCTGTCGGGCCCCACTCCTCCAACCCTACTCCCTCCCCCCGAGGGGTCCTGGCCCCCTGACACTCCCCTCCCCCGCAGGCTTCCACCTGTCCCACAAGGTCACCAGCGTGGTCCCTGAGAGCGCACTGCTCATCGTGCTGGGCCTCGTGCTCGGCGGCATCGTCTGGGCAGCCGACCACATCGCATCCTTCACGCTCACGCCCACTGTCTTCTTCTTCTACCTGCTGCCGCCCATCGTGCTGGACGCTGGCTACTTCATGCCCAACCGGCTCTTCTTCGGCAACCTGGGCACCATCCTGCTCTACGCTGTCATCGGCACCGTGTGGAACGCGGCCACCACCGGCCTTTCTCTCTATGGCGTCTTCCTGAGTGGCCTGATGGGTGAGCAGGCATCCCGTCCACCAGGCGGACTCTGCAGGGTGGGGGCCATCAGGGTGGGCTTTGCAGGGTGGACACCACAGGGTGGGCTCTGCTGGGTGGTCTCTGGGCAGCCCTATTTAAGAAAGCTCAGGGTGCTGAACACAGACCTTAAAAGTGATGTTTCTGGTCAGTGAGAAAGGTCACTGGCGGGCCCGCTAAACCCTCTTGGTTTGTTTAAAGTGAGGCTCAGTTCATAAATAGCTGTTCCAGCACCCCCAGGCCAAGGCATGTGTTCTGCCTGGGAATGAAGTCCGGTTGGACCAGAGAGGCCAGTGGGCTGGGCCAGTGGGGACGGCCCAGCTGCTATACCTCCCCCTTGGCAGAGAGATGGGGTCCAGCCCCATTCTCCTGTTACCAAGCCCCCAGGGACAAAGAGAGGGGGGCCCCTCTGGCAGAGCCCTTCATCCGAGCCGCACAGCCCAGGTAAACATGCACCTGAGCAGAATGTTTGGGTGTCCTTTCTGCACAAACCACAGAGAAAAGGCCACACCTTTTCACATGCACACAAAGCTACTCCCCTGCCATGTTTTCTGCAGTTTGGTTACTTAACTCAGCCCTGGCGGACATGCAAGATTCACCCCACCCACCTGCAGGTTGGTCATTATCTACCTGGGAAACTGGAGCAGGCGAGGCCAGGGGTTCACCTGAGGCCTTGCACAGATGTGCCAGCACGGTGCAGCCCTCAGTGCCGGCCTGTCTGGGGTTGCCACGGCTGCCCCTGCTGCGTCATCAGTCTGCAGGTTTGCTGTCGGCACTGGGGTAATCAGGGCAGTGAGACGGTGGGTGTCGCACCCACGCGCCTGCCTGAGTGTCCAGCCCCACCTCACACACTTCCTCCACTGGAAGCAGTCTGGAGGGGATGAGCCCAGATTAGCGATTTCCCATCTGATTGAAGGAAGAGCCTTGTACCCGCCTCCCATGTGGCTCAAGACCTTTAAATCCTAGTGACAGAGGAGGTGCATTGAGAAAGAGGGACCAAAGGTCCCCTGATGAGAACAGTCACCTCGCCCAGCACATTTGTCACCTTGGGACTTTGTTCTTGCCCCATGGGGAGCACACATCTTCCCTCGAGCCCCTCACTGTCGGCACCACCCACCAGGCCCAGCCCAGAGAGATCTGTCAAAGGTGACATCGTGTTACACTCACCCAGAAGCTGCAGGACCACTCGGTGTGATTCGTTTACATTTATTGGCGATGCCTTTAAGTAGTCAGGACATACCTACGATGACATGGCCATCTCTGTCTGCTGGGCCCAGGGGAAAGTCTCAGGGACTTTCACTCAGAGACACCTGTGACTGGCACCCCTGGACACAGCTGGTTGGGCTGAGCGTCAGGCCAGGTCATGGAGCAGAACAGTGCCCAGGAGCCACCGTGTCTGTTCTGCTCCCAGGTAAACAGAGCTGGGAGCTAGTGGGGCTAGGAGGGCAGGGGTCCATCTGTGCAGACCAGTGGCTCGAGGCCCGGAGCACCCTTCTGAGGAAGGGTCAGCCTGGGCATCCTAGGTGGCTGTCCCTGTGAGCCTGCGGAGGGGCAGGACCTCGGAAGCTCCCCACAGTTGGAGAGGCCCCACAGATGGGCGAAGCCACGGGTCTTCATGCCCGAGGCAGAGAGAGGGACTAGCATGAGCAGCTTGGTGGCCATGAGCCCACAGTCTAGTCCACAGCTGCCCTAGCAGCAGGGTCAGTGCTCCTGGCCCCAGCTTGCATCCTGCTTGGAAGGGCTGGCTTCTAGAATGTACTGCTGGGTTGGTCAGTGTCCTCCACAACTTGAGGCTGATGTTCAGGGAGGCTTTTAAGGATTGATGGGTCTGGACAGAGAGTGTGTGTCCGGAAGCCCCCGTTGTTTGAACCCAGGCAGAACTGTGTTCTCACATTTGCCCACCAACAGTGTCTGGGGTGGAAAAGCAAAACCTGTGATCCCCATTTGAAATGGGGCATTTTAAGCTCACTGGAAGCTGGTTCTTTTAACACCTGTCACTTCCTCAGGACTCTGTGACACTGATGCCAGGCGTGGGGCTTTGGAGCTCACAGGAAACTTCCTCTGCAGGCAAACCCCTCTGCAGAGACCACCTTCTCTGAGGAGGCCCGGTGGGGCATGGCTGGGCCCTGAGGAAGAGCTGGGCTCCTGCAGATGCCCCCGTCCCAGAACTCAGGGCAGCATCCAGCCCATTTGCACTCAGGCTCGCCCACCCTCCGTCTGCCTTCCCTGCCCTGTAGATGGGTCTCTTCCTGCTCTCAAGGCCCAACTGACTCTTGGGCCCCTGCAGTCCACTCAGACTGGGGAGGGGGCTCAACACCAACAAGGCAGCAGGGAGGCCCACAGCCAAGGTCCTCCTCCAACCGAGCCCAGCTGAGGGCAGGCCTGATACCTGGGCTGAGACAGACAGGTGCCCACATGCACCTCCCTGAGGCTGCAGGTTCGTCACTGGGAAACGGGGTCAGCATGTGACCTGTTGGTGATCCAGACCCAAGATAACTCTGGGAGGATTGCAAAGGGTGAAAGTGCGCTTCAACACTACCTCCCCACCCAAAGGTGCCCAGGAATCCTCTGGGCAGGAGCCCTGCAGCAGAAGGAAGCAGGGGGCTGGGCTCCACACGAACCTATTCATTCTTCCCTCACCCCAGCCCCTGCTTCTCCCCTCCCAGCACCCCCAACGTGTCATCCATGTCCCTCCTCTCTCCCCCATTCCCTTGTAGCCACTCACGTTAGGGGGCTTTGGGGTTTACCAAGGGCAGTGATGGCACCCAGGGTCCTGTGAGGCCTGCCCCACCCCCCTCACCTCCCCTTAGGCCAGTCCTGGTTGTTCCAGTCGTGGATGAGACATCGTTTCTCTGGGAGGCCTTCTCTCACCCAGTCAAGTCCCCTGACGCCTTCCCAGCACCTATGACCCTGCATCTGTACTCATGTTGACCCAGGCTGCAAACTCCCCAGGGCCGGGGTCTGTTTGCATGTCTCCTGGCCAGGCACCACCTGATACCCTCATTTGCCTGCAATGGGCTTCTTGGTGAGCCGGCCAGGAGGGGTCATCCAGGCCTAAGGGGAGACAAAGAAGAGAACCAGGGCGGTCAGTCTCCTGTGGATGGGCTGGGGTGCCCCACCTTTCTTAAAGGACTACGGAAGCCCCTGAGGGAGGCCAATAGTCTGACTGGGGTTCCCACACCAGCCAGCCTGAGCTCTGAGAGCCAGAGTCTCCAGCCTGAGGGTTCCCAGTCCAGCAGCCCAAGGCAGCCCTGGAAAGGCCAAGGATGTGTTCCTGCCTTTGCTCCCCATAGCCCCTCTTCTCCCAGGTCCTGGTGGCCAGGGGACGCCCCAGGGATCCTCACCCACTCCGCCCTCTAAGGCTTCCCTGACGCCCCGCTTGTCTCCCAGGACACCTGGAGATCGGGCTGTTGGATTTCCTCCTGTTCGGCAGCCTGATCGCTGCCGTGGACCCGGTGGCCGTCCTGGCGGTGTTTGAGGAGGTTCATGTCAACGAGGTCCTGTTCATCATTGTCTTTGGGGAGTCACTGCTGAATGATGCTGTCACCGTGGTGAGAGAGCGGGGGAGGGTCCTGGACTTGCCACAGCATTCAAAGCTGTTGGTGGGGGGAAACCATATTTACTGCGCTGGAAAACGCAGGCCCCCTCCCCCAATCCCCAGGCATCGCCACTGTCCCTCAGTGCATTTAGCGCAGGGAGAGCCTTGCCGAGGGCTGAGGCTGCTTGTCGGCCCCAACGGCCTTAGGCTTCGAGGTTAAACAGCCTTCCCCAGGATGGGGGCCCTTTTCCTCCACTCCTCGGGAGGGCCTTTTCCTAACTTTATTTATTTGGAGAGAGAGGGGAAGGGAAGGAGAGAAGGAGGGAAACATCAATGTGTGTTTGCCTCTCACTTGCTCACTACTGGGGGCCTGGCCCACAACCCAGGCACGTGCCCTGACTGGGAATTGAACTGGTGACCCTTTGGTTCACAGGCCAGTGCTCAATCCACTGAGCTACAGCAGCCAGGGTGGAATGACTGGCTGTTTTAATCTCATTTCTTCATTCATTCTTTCACAGTTCTTAATGCCCCCTGCCCCCCCCACACACTTCATTCCTTCACGGGTGACGGTTTCACTGTTGAAATCCCATGCTCTCTGTTCCCAGAGCAGAGGGTCTCTAACTTTGGGTCTACAGTTGCTGCCCCCCTTCCTGATTTTCCAAACAGCATTAGTAAGTAGACAAATACAGTCTCGCTGGGATTAGGGAGGGGGATCAGCTAGCGCTGACAGTGTGTCCAGGAATGTGGTTTTTCCCTCAAGGAGGTGGCACCAGGGAGCTTGGCAGGGCCCCTGGGTGGGCAGGGGCTGGAGGCCAACTTAACACTATGGGAAGTGAATAGAAGATTCACGTGAGGAATTGTCTCAGCATTGTGGCCATGATGAAGTTTTCAAAACCCAGTCCCAAACTGGGCCACGAGCTCCCTGGAAGTGAACGTGCCCCTGAGCCGACTCTAGGCCAGGCTGCATGCCCGCCGTCCACCACCTCGGCCCACAGACGTTGCAGACACCGTGTGACCTGGAGTTCCCGCTTTGCTCTAAAAGTGCGTGTGGCTTCTGTAAGGAATTCTCGTCCCTGATGTTGCTTCAGGGTTTAGGAGGTTGAAGAACCGAAGGGAAGATTGCGCCGGTTTCCTTCTGTGGCTGATGAGATAGTCTCCGGGGAACTGAAAGTAACTGGAGACTTGATCAGAAATGCAGTGCACGCCCCTTCCAGGCTGGGGCTCCTCCGTCCTGAGGCTTTTGTGTCTCTGTGGAGGCGTGAACTCCCGTGGAGCCAGGGTTTTCTCCACTTATCTCCCACAGGAGACCCCATCTTCTCTCCCACCCGGGTTTTCACGAAGAAGCTGGGCAAGCAGTGGTCCGGTTCCCAGTGACCTTCACGTGCGTGTGCCCCCTCCGTGTGCACAGCACCTATGTTTCTCCTTGTGCAAATACAGCTTTATTCACCCACCCTTGGGAGTCCTGGGGAGCACAGACTTGGGGGCACAGAGATAGTTTCCTAGCCTCGGCCTCCTTGGGGTGGAGCCCGCACGGTGTTGAGGAGAGCTCGGGCTCAGCAAATACAGCTGTCTCCACAGCCGAGGCCGAGGATAAGGTTTCTGGGCGTTTCATCTCGACGTCTTGGTGGGATAAGGTTTAAACATCAACATGCAAAGGTGCCAGGGGGTGTGATCCCACATCGGGGGGCAACATAATAACAGTGAAGTCACTAAAGATGAAACTGAGTTTGTCTTGGAAAATGAAATTGAGAATTGCACGCAGTGGGTTAGCTTTGTGGCCACCCCTGTTTTGCCCAGAGTAGGAAAGGGCCAGGTTTGCTCCTGAAGGTTCTAGTTCCTTTCAGAATGTTCTGCCTCCCAGATCCCACCTGCTGGCTCATCTTTGGCCTCTTCCTATTGACCATTACTGCCCTGTGATAATTCTCATGCCAGCAGTTGTCAGGTTACAGAATAGATGGCAGCCACGAGCTCCTCTCTTTAGCTCCAAGTCCCACAAGGCTTGGGGCCTAAGACAGGGAGAGGGTCAGTGCTGATGGAGGGCTGACCCCATGTCTGGTTTGCCTCTCTGTCCCCCAGGTCCTGTACAACGTGTTTGAATCTTTCGTGAACCTGGGTGGTGACAAGGTGACTGGCGTGGATTGCTTGAAAGGCATAGGTGTGTGGTTGGTGGGCCCATGTGCCAGGGGAATGCCGGGGCCGCATACCCTTCTCTAGAATGCAGGCCACTTCTTGGGCAGTGTGTCTGTGGCCTGCAGAGCTGGGCTGGGCCAGGCTTTGGCACAAGGTCTGCCCCTGTGACCCACAATCTGACAGTCCGTTCTGTCCCTGTGTGTTTCACAAACACAATTTCACTGGGTTCCTTTCCCTGGGAAGCCCGGGGGTCATTGCCCCATTAGACCCACTAGGATATCAGGTTGGGGGATGTGGGTCCTGGTGTCCTGGGGGTCCTAGATGTTTCTCTGGGAAGGGATAATGGCAGCCTGGCTGTGCCTGTGGGCGCAGGGCTTGGGACTTGCTGCGAACCCACGCCGGAGGGCCACTTGTCACAATGCTCTCTCTGATGGGGATGGGGAGCTGGGCCTCCTGTGGGCCACAGGTCTGCCCCCTCCTCAGCTTTCCACAGCGAGGCTGGAGGAGTCCAGGCTTCTCTTCCAGAGAATGGGCCTCTTATTTGCTGAGCTATTGGTGCCTCTGTTGGGGGGGTTACCAGGCAACTGCCATGAGGAATGGCCTGGAAGGAAGGCCAGCCTGACCCGCCTGGCCCACGCCACATGGGTCAGGCCATGCTGAGGCCACAAAGGGCCATTCAGGAAGCCCAGCGTTGCGTCCTTGCCCTTTGCAGTGTCCTTCTTCGTGGTGAGCCTGGGGGGCACGCTGGTGGGGGTCGTGTTCGCCTTCCTGCTTTCACTCGTGACCCGCTTCACCAAGCACGTGCGCATCATCGAGCCCGGCTTTGTGTTCGTCATCTCCTACCTGTCCTACCTCACCTCCGAGATGCTGTCCCTGTCGGCCATCCTGGCGTAAGTCCTCCCTCGCTCGCGCAGGCCCCGGAGCCTGGAGCAAACCCCAGCCGCCCTGCTGAGTGGGGTGGGCTGTGGAGCACCAGGGCTGTATAAACCGGGGAGCAGGACCGCGCAGGTGAGGGGGAGGCGGGGGTGGCGCCTTTGCTCCCCCAGCCCTAGAGATGGCACAGCCCGTCGCAGTCCCTTGTCTGCCTGGCCCACTTCCCAAGCTGGGTGGAACGTCACTGTGGGGGCGAAGAATTTTATCTGTTTAGCGTTTTAAACAGGGAGTTGGTGTTCTGCTGCAACTGGCCCCGCTGCAGGCCCACTCTGGGCCAGAGGGGAGGGGCTCTGTGTTCCTTGCCCACACCCCACCTCCCTCCCAGGTCTGTTCCATGCCTCCCCCCTAGAGCCAGCCCGCCCGGTTTGGACGGAAACAGGCAGCCTGCTCTGTGGCTCGGGGTTCAGGTCTCAGAGGCTCATAATCAGATCACGGTGATGTTGGCCTGGTCCCAGCTCAGGTCGCTGAATCCCCAGTAGGAACCCTGAGCTCAAGGAGAGAAGGGCTGACCAGTGAGTGGACGTTTGTCCAGAACATAGAGGCCCTGAGGTGCTGCCAGGGGACGGCAGGTGCTGGGCCTTGGGAATGGCCCCGCGGGGTCCAGGGGGAGCCCCACAGCCTGTCGTAACCGCCCACCCAGCATCACCTTCTGCGGCATCTGCTGCCAGAAGTACGTGAAGGCCAACATCTCGGAGCAGTCCTCCACCACTGTGCGCTACACCATGAAGATGCTGGCAAGCGGGGCCGAGACCATCATCTTCATGTTCCTGGGCATCTCGGCGGTGGACCCCCAGATCTGGAAGTGGAACACAGCCTTCGTGCTCCTGACGCTGGTCTTCATCTCTGTGTACCGAGCCGTTGGTGAGGGCACAGGGGACGGGCAGCGGGGACCGTGTGGGGACGGGAGAACCACGGGTGATGGGGGGCAGTGGGGATGGAGCACAAGGGGGATAATGGGGCTGGGGGGGATGGGGGATGCGAGGCTATGGAGGATGATGGGGAGGCGGCAGGAGGACAGTGGGGGGACAATGGCAGGGTGACATAGGACTGGCTGTGGGGAGTCTGTAGGAACCAGGGACTCGGCATTCGCCCCCAGTGCAGCGAAGGGGAGGTTCAGGAGCCCCCGGGGACCTCAGATGGATGGTCAGTAGTCTTCAGTGAGGGCCCAGGCCTTCTCATGGCCTCATCACAGTGATTCTAAGGTAGGACAGCTGCGGGTCAGCATGGAAGGTTCCCGAACCCAGGGGAGCCCATCTAGTTTCCCTCATTTGGGATGTGACAGAATGACTCAGGGACAGTACAGTCACTGAGGAAATGGACCATGGCATGTGTGAGGCAGGAGCCCCCACCGCCACCCCCCAGAACCTGTCACCATCCCTGGTGTGTGCTGCCTTGGGGACCTTGATGGGGGCCCGAGGGGGCGAGAGGCTTCCAGTGATCATACCCACACCTCCCCCGGTCCCTGGGGACTAAGGGCTCCAGGGAGCAGGTGCCACGGTGGGGTAGGGTCGAGCACTGGCCTTTGGTCCTGGAGCTGCCCGAGGCATCAGGAGGCAAGGCCTCGGCCAGCACAGCCTTAGCCCCACAGAGACCTGAGACCACAGAGCTGCCCAGCAGCCAACACCTCAGACTTGGAGTGTTCAGAGTGTCCGCAGAGAGAGGCACGGTTCCAAGGTGGAACAAGGGACAGAGGGTGAGCAGGGCCACAACGTGGAGTTGTCACCATCCCCTCTGCTAGAGGCTGCTGTCACTTGTCACTGCCTTCTGTCCTGAGAGGGAATTCCTAAGTGCTACCTTTCTAGGGCAGTAGCTGCCAGGGAGGGCGACAGCGGGCGCAGGGCCCTCTGTGGCAGCTAAGCACCGGCCTGGCACCCACAGGTGTTGTCCTGCAGACCTGGATCCTGAACCGGTACCGCATGGTGCAGCTGGAGATCATAGACCAGGTGGTCATGTCCTATGGCGGCCTGCGTGGGGCTGTGGCTTTTGCCCTGGTGGTCCTTCTGGATGAGGACAAGGTCAAGGAGAAGAAACTGTTTGTCAGCACCACCATCATCGTCATCTACTTCACTGTCATCTTCCAGGTAGCCTCTCCGCCCTGGACCGGCCAGGCCTCGCTGGTCTCCTGACAGCCCTCCGTGCCCCGAGCCCGCCGGCCACAGCGGGCAGGCCACACCGTCACCACGCTCCCCAGAGAGCCTTTCCAAGTTCCAGGCCCTAATTAGATTTCATAATTTTAGTAACTGGGAACTGTTTTGTAGGTTTTCATGTGGCCCCACAGGGGACGCAGCACCATTTGGCTTAAAAATATCCTTCCTGAGCTGTCACTGGTTGAGAGAGCCCCAGTTCATGTTTTATCACCCACTTGGCCTTGCTTTAGGCTCACCTGAGGGGCTGATTTCGGGCCCTCAAGAGGTGCCAGGGGACCTGCGGGGTCGTTGTGGGGGATCCTCTCCGCAGGGAAGGTCACACACCTGCTGGGTCCCTGGATGAGGGTGGCCCACTTCACCCTGTGTGGGTGCAGGTGCGTCGGGTGTGGAATCCCACACCGGGGCCCGGTGGGCTGGAGCGCAGTGCCTTGGGGCCTGCCCCGGCTGTCAGGGTCATTGTGCCCCCGTGTCCCAGGGCCTGACCATCAAGCCCCTGGTGCAGTGGCTGAAGGTGAAGAGGAGTGAGCACCGTGAGCCCAAACTCAACGAGAAGCTACATGGCCGGGTAGGGGGTGGGGGAAGGGAGGGAGAGGGTTGGTGAGGGGAAGGGCTGGGGGTGGGGGGACATAGGGAGGAGCGCAGGGAGGGCTGTCACGTGACACCGACCCTTCCGTCTGTTCTGGGAAGGCTTTCGACCACATCCTCTCGGCCATCGAGGACATATCAGGGCAAATCGGACACAATTATCTCAGAGACAAGTAAGTGGCTGGTGTGGCCCCCGACTGGATGAGGAGGGAATCTTGGGAGGCACTTTTGCCTCAGTAGCTCGGCTCCCTGCCTCCTCCTCTAGCCAATGACTGACTACAGACCTTCCGGGTAAAGAGGACACTGCCACTCTGACCCCACAAAACTCTAATTACGAAGAACGCTGTTCTCAAAGGAGCCAAAATGTCCAGGTCCCCCTCCTCCCCTTCCTCTGCTTGGACCCCTGCCGCCCGGGGTTCCCCCTCCCCCGGTGCACCAAGCCTCTTCTGGAACTTCCCCTTTGAGTCTAGCCCAGCCACTTCCTCTTCTGACCCAAACAACTGGTCACTGTTCTCATCGTGTTGGGTTTAAAAACTGTATCTGGGCAGCTTGGTTCTCTCTGAGTGTGAGAGCCGAGGGGGTGGGGCAGGCCGCCTCCCCTGACCTGTGCCTCCTGCAGGCATGACATGCCCCACCCTGCCCTCAGCCCCCCTTTCTGGAGGGTTACGTAGTCACTTGGAAAACTGTCTGCGATATCAGCTTAAGTGAGAAAACAGAACCCACAATTTTATGTACATTCTTATAACAATTGTCATCAGATAGGAAGGTAGGACCAAAGTACAGGGCTGTGAAACGGGCACGATTGTGGTTTATTGCTTTCCTTTCAAAACTTGCCTTTGTGGCTGTTCTAAGTAGTACATAACAATCAGTGAGAGAAAAGGGGTCCTCTGTGTGCCCCAGCTCCGGGAGACCGTGTTTGGCGAGTCCGGGTAATGGGTGGGGGCGCCCTGCCCTGCGGTCCCGGGGCCTCGCCCACAGCCCTCCAGGTGCTGACCTCATCTGGTTCCATCCCCAGGTGGTCCAATTTTGATAGGAGGTTCCTCAGCAAAATCCTTATGAGGAGGTCAGCCCAAAAGTCACGAGATCGAATTCTTAATGTTTTCCATGAGCTCAACCTGAAGGATGCCATCAGCTACGTGGCCGAGGTATGAGACGCTGCACGTGTTCCGTGTTGGAGGCGGGGCTGACCCAGGCCCGGGCATGGCATGCGGACAGCCGCTGGGTTCTTCCTTACCTCAGGCCACGGGGTGGGTGGGGAGGCAGTTGCAGGCAGCATGTGCTGTTCTTTTATTTTATTTATTTATTTTTAGAGAGAGAGGAAGGGAGGGAGAAAGAGAAGGAGAGAAACATCAATGTGTGGTTGCCTCTCACATGGCCCCCACTGGGGTCCTGGCCCACAACACAGGCATGTGGCCTAAACTGGGAATCGAACCAGCGACCCTTTGGTTCACAGCCCACACTCAATCCACTGAGCTACACTAGCCAGGGTGCCATGCTGTTCTTGATGGCCCACCCGCAAGTCTACATGAAGGTCATGAGGCCTCCAGAACCCCAGGAAAGGGCCGTGTCACAGCTCCCTCTCACCTACCGGAGGCTGAGGCATAGAACCTTCCCCCATGACTCTGTAGGACACTATGGTGCTGGCGGATCTGACCTCTGACTCCAGGTAGGGGGTTATGGGGCCATCATGGCTTTCAACACACACGCACACATGCTCATGCATGCACACATGTGCAAATGCATACACGTGCGCGCACACACATGCACACACAGGGCGAGGCAGCAAGGGTGTCTTCTCGAGTCCCATGGGGTGAGCATGGAACACACGCGTGGGCAGGCTGTGGTTCTGAAGTGGCCTCCTCAGCATCCCCTCATCCCTCCCGGAGAGCAGGACTCGCCTGCATCCAGAGTCCCCAGCCTTCCCTGAGTAAATGTGTCCAACCCCAGGCCTCTGCAAAAGCTCTCCACCCCCATGCATCCAGGGTGTGGCGTCAATGAGCAGGGCTCAGGGAGCACATGGGTGGATAAGGGACAGGCCTGCTGTGTGGGCTGCATGGTGACACCCAGGACATCACCTTCCAAGTGGCAGCTTCCAGTCACTCACAGTCAGGACACAAGCCACGGTGGGTCTCAGGTCTAACTCCACCCCTCATGGGACACGCAGCCCGGCTGGCCTCTTCCCCAGTGGCCACACACCTGCTGGCAGTGCTTTCTAGCTTTTCAGTGCACACGTGTGATCACCACACGCCCATCACATTGATCACCAGGCCACCCCTGCCATATGCACATCTCCACGCATGCCCCAGTTCCCAAGGTCACCTGGTGCCTTGCACAGGCCCGGGTCTAGGCAGGTCCTGAGCTTGCTTCTCTCCTGCCCCCAGTGTATGACCTATGACAGTGGCTTCCAGGCCGTCCCCCTTGGCCTGCTGGGCACTGCTGCCCCAGTGACGTCAATGTTCACAGCAGCAGCTCGCTTTCGACTCCTGACCAGGCCTCCTCGGAGGGGCTCTGACCAGGCGGTCCCGGCCTTCCCTCTGTCCTTTCTTGTGGCAGCTGAGGTCTGCGCAGAGCCTGACAAGCTGGGAATCTCAGCAAACCCTGTGGCCTCCACACAGAGGTGCAGTGAGGGGGCTGGGAGTGTCTGTTTGTTCAGAGGGAAAGTGACTGCTGCCTCCGCAGGGCTCCTCTCCCCCACACGCGCCAGGCACTCCGATGCCCAAGTTGCTCAGAGGGACCTGGTGCTCGTGGCGGAGGAGCTGGGGGCCTTGGGGAGATGAGGAGAGGACCCTTCAACCATCCACTGAGCCAGGGCCGGACCAACCCTGTTCCACAGAAACCCCAACCCACAGGCTCCTGGCAAAGTCCCCAGACTTACCTCTACCTGCGCTCCCCACATCCAGTGTCCCAACCCCTGACTGTGCCCATGGGCTCCTCCCCTGGTCAGGCCTGTTCAGACGGCAGCAGGGTGTGGCCTGTGCACTGTGCTGTCTGTGCCCAGCAGGTTGGTCCCATCCAGCCACTCTCCCCAGCTCCAAGCCCCTCCCCTCAGGGGCACCCCCAGCTCATGGCCCAGCCCCCACCAACAGGAACCAGGCTGTGACTTTTGTTCCTGTCGGGATCTGCTCTGTGAGGTCTCAGTCTGAAGGCACAATTCCAGAGGGTTCCCTCCATGGATAAATGAGGACAGCTAGTGCAGACCCCCAGTGGAGGCAGGGGTCACCTTCCTAATCCTGTCATGCTTTCCCAACACCATCCCCCTCCCCCCGCCGCCACCACAGTGCCCAGTGAGGTGCTGTATCCTTCACACACAGTTGCATCTTCACTTTCCTTTTCCATCGCAGTGGCTAACTCACCGCTTCTTAGCCCAAGCAAGGCCTCGGCTATGGCCTCTGGAATCTCAGCTCTCCAGGCAGAGAGGTGTCCTGGATCCAGGAGCAGTGTGACGTGGCTCCAGCGCTTTGGGCTTCTCTGGCCTCTGCCCAAGTGCCTGGCCCGGCCCGG